>JACEVL010000002.1:491477-687964 GCA_020284085.1 Aporrectodea caliginosa | reverse complement strand
TACGCCTATAATTTTATTTTTAAAGTTGATAGCCTGCCTGGATTTATCAATTAATTAATTTCTTTGCCACTGTGAGAAAGTAATCTGCAGGAACTCCTGGGCAAGGGCCTCCAAATCAAGTTTGGCGAGCTACTGGCGCGTGCCAAGCCAAAATGAACTGGGTCTTAGATAGAGTTTAGCCGCAGGCGACTGGAGGACATTCAGGCCTCGAGAGCCTCCATTGCCCGGTTCATGGCCCGGGCTTCGGTAATGGCTGCTGACGCAGGACAGTGCAAAAACGCCTGCAGGTCACCCGCATAAGATTGGTTCAGCACAGAGCAAGGCTCAGCAAGAGGCGCCAGGAGAGGGACCAGTAACAGCAGTATAAATAATATAATTAGAGAAGAGGGCCCAGCACAGATTCCTGGGGCAGGCCAAACGGGACAGGAACACATGGAGTCCTAGTAGACACGTAGACCGCAGAGAAGGAACGGTGATGGAGGTAGGAAACAATCCAGTCAAGAAAGTTACCAGAAAGGCCAAACGAGGTAGATAGGCGCCTAAGAATGATATCGTGATCGACGGTGTCAAACGCCGTGCTGACAGCAAATAATGCTAAGAGGATGACCTGTGACCTATCAATAGCCCCATAGATATCAGAGAGGAGGCGAACTAACTCCGTGGAGTGGCCCTTACGAAAACCAGATTGAAAAGTCGGCGGCAAATTGTGCTTATCCAGATACCTTAACATATACAGAAACCAACTTCATAAAGCTGCTGCTTTACGAGTGTCGCAATAGTTTCGCCAGTGGTGTCAAGCGTTGGGAAAACTTGGGATGACAGTTAGGCCCTATAAATTGTTCTTTTGCCACATGCTGAGAACCGGGTTGTTCACGCTATCAACATATCGTATAAGCTGATCGATATCTGTACTGTGCTCGCATCAAACAATAAAGTGTACAACCTAGCCGCACGACATTCTGCCACAATAATGTCTCGAACTCACAGGCCACACAGGCGGATCAGCTGATTTTTGAATCAACGGACTTATGTACTGGGTTTGCGTGGACCAGATGACATTAGCTTACGATGATTTAATCTATAGTGTCGGTCTGTGATCGAAATTTCAGAAGTGCCACGAAATTTGCAGAGTCTTCACTATGTCGGCGAAGGGAAATGTTTTACTGACTGTACAGTAATAAAGTCTGCACATTAGAAATTCAACGAATAATAGTAATGTAGAATGTCAAAAAGTAATCTAAACGGTTAAAAAATTTTGAGAGCTGCTAAAATCTTTGCGCAGTTGCGTAACTGCGTAATGCTAGTTACGCGCCTGCCCGTAGGTGTTCAACGCTTGCATCGGATCCATGGGCCAAAGCCCTTTTGGAGTCCAATGCTTGCATTTGATTTCATTCGTATTTTTTCTTTACGAACTGAGTATCTGCACCCATCCGTTCGACCTTCGCGCTTCTCCTTAAAGAGAGTTCCAGTGTTAGATAAGTGTTATAAGAGGAAAAGAACAGTCCCTGGGGAAGCCATGGGTATGAAGTGTTATCGACTTCATTTTCTTTGCCTCGACACATGATGGCGGATGGCCAGTCCTCTCCGTCGCCGTTTGATCTTACAACAAACAGTTTACAGTATGGTTAATGTACTTATTGTAACTGAGTTAGGCGGGGTGGACGTGGTACTGAATCCTGAAACATCTGCCCTGGGGATTTGAACCCCAACCTCTCACTTGACAGTCCAACTTGCTAACCACTAGACTTACGTGCACCATTAATACTCAGTACGAATATTAAATCCGAGTTTTAAAGATGAATGTTAACAATGAATGGTTACAGTGTAGGGACCCTGGGCAAGTCCTTCACTCACAATTGCTCAGCGCCTTAGATTGATGCTGGGTCATTAGATGGTGGCGCTTAATAAATGCATAACAAGGAATGCGTAATAAGAAGACAACCCTTCTGGCACAAAGACCTTACATATAAATGGCTAGACTGGCGGTGTTAAGCCATTGGCTTCCGCGGTTGTGGTACAGCGGCCTGCTATGCATCTGTCACGTGACGCTAGGCAACTCTGCCTGAATCACTTTAGTCGTAGGCTTAATCGTAAACTCTAAAGCGCCCACAAATTTAATAAATACTTAATTATAATGAGCAGGCAATGTAACTATGCTGTTCCAGCATAGTTACATTGCAAATAAATCAACGAAACTTAAAATTGAATAATGACAACAATCGAACTGAAGACTGTGTTGAGTCATTTATTATAAGTAGCTTACAAGTACCGGTACCCCACAAAAACGACACAAACTATTGCAAAGTTGGATCAAGTTCAAAGAGATGGTTATTCGTAGTTCTAGGATGAGATTGTCACCTCCTCTATCAATACCGGGTATGGATGGGGAGGTGACAAATAATAGAATCAATTAAGATCGAATTAAACGTAGGCTATATTATGACAACCTCCATGTGTTATATTATGAGATCCTTGCTTCTGTTACCGTCTCTTATAACAACACGTACCAATGCAAACTTGTACGCCCAGCAGTCGCTTTATGCGTTTCGTATCCTGGTTGCCCATGAATTGTTGGGACAGCGCCTTCATCATTCATTACTATATTTATATAGCACCCCTTCAAGGAACCTACTCAGAGTCGCTCTTGGCCTTGCCACGGCTAAAGAGAGCAGTTTTGAGGAAATAGAATTTAGACGAGAAGTCCAGAGCACCCTTACTCCAATGGCAAGCCATTGCTAGTGGAGGGCCCAATAAGAAACCACAGCTGGCCAGAGTCAACACACCATAGGCACCACTCATTCTTTAACTTGTTCTTCGTGATGTGTTCAGGGCCACCAGACTTGCTCGTTTGTTATAACTTATATGCGTCCCCGTTTTGGTGGGGTTTCACTAAGGGTGGTGAGTGGTGACGTGTACCGACTACGTGGCCTTGTGCTCGACTCAAACCGATCCAAACTCTTAACTATTCCCTTTTTCTAATTATTTTACAATTGTTTTTTGTACTTGTATCGTTGTTCTAACATGTTTGTACACCACAGTGCATTTGCAAATGATTCAATAAAGGATATATATATATTTATTATTATTATTAAAGAACTTCTCAAACATCAGCAACAGTTTCATACAGTCTGCATTACAAGGTTAATATCTAATCATAATTCTTAAGAAACTGATGTGCTTGCAAACATAACACTAGGTAGCATAGCAATTGAAATACTGCAGTACACATTAAGACAAGTGGTTGATTTTACATCAATCAAAAGCTTAAGACTAGCAAGTCTGACAGTAACAATAGGCCTGGCAATTACGTCCAACAAGTAGAATGAACCCACAGAAGGAAATGAAATTCACTATAAACCTAATTAAACTTGTCTGACTTAAAAAAATCAGCAGGTAATAAATAATACTAAAGAAACTGTACATGAGATATAATTATCTGCTCTGTCTCCCATCTACCTCCTTCACAAGTCTGAAAAGAAGACCAATACACAATTTAAGAAATACATGCAATGAAAGTGAAAGCATGGCTAAGAAACTCCCAAGACCTAATCTTATTGCAGTGTTCTCAGTTTCCGAAAACTTTACAACAGACTGACTGACCAAGTCTACTGATTTTTAAAGAGTACCAGTTTTGTCATTGACTGCCTTACGACTGTTCCCTTCTGATTATTATTCCAGCACTTGGCTATGTGGAATTTTCTTATGTCCAAGAAGAAACGCACAACTTGACGTATGAGGCTGATGACGTGGTTTTCAATGCCCTCACCACTGTCTAACATGTGGCTTGTATCCCCAAACACCTTACTACAATCCAAACCCAAGAGAACAGAGTGCTCAATTTTCATGCCCAACCTGGAAATGGCATGCACTGGCTGATCTTTTGGAATGTATGAACGCAAGTATTTCTCTGCAGTCTGAATAACGGTTATGACCCCTTCAGATGGTTTCACTAAGCCACCATTATCTTTCAGTTGCAAGAAGAAGCAACTTGTTGAACCAGCAGGATCAACAAGCAGTCCCCGACACTCTGAACACTTCAGACGAGGCAACAGTCTACGCACGACAAATCCAGCAATGTAGCAACAAACATTTTCAACATATGAGGATAGCATAGGTAGCCAAGTTGCATATGAATGTTCATTAAGCAGGTCGTTAACGAAAACGGGGTCAACTTCTTCATTTTCTTGTCCAGAAAGTATGTCGTTGCTACCATCAACAAAAACATTGCAGCTTCTCGAAGCTACTACTCCAATGTGACTGAGCAGTGCCCTGTATGCATAACTGAACTGTAATGTTGTAGGGTTGTTGTTCCAACCTCCCCGACGACGTATGACACTAAAAAGAGTCTCAATCTGGTCCTGGGACAGCTTGTATGTCAAGAAGTAGGTAAGTTTCACACCATTGACACCACTACCTAATAACAACCGTTCCGTCAAGTAAACGATGCTGTCTATAGTGATGCATAAACCCAGAACAAACGTACGACGCTTTGTGTGTACAAGCTTCCTTCCAGTTGAGTCTTGTAGATTAAGCAGGAAATCCTTTGTTGAACGAAGAAAGGCTAGTCGAGAGAATGCATTACCATAACCTATTGCAGCTTTGTAGCCCTTCCCATGACGTGATCGGCTGTTCAAAATATCAAACAGTTTGTCCAAGGTGCTAACCAAAACTTCAGTAGCTTGTGAATCAGTGAATTCTCTGCTTCCACTCAGCCTAAGATATTCCAGCGCCCGTGCAGTCGATGCTGAAAATACTTGCACGGCTAAACGAACTTTCATTTTCTGCCGTTTAAAGTTTATGTGAGCTTTTGTTACTTTGTTGGCCAGTGTTAAACCCTCATCGGATTGTTTTGAATGCAACATTTCAATATGCTGCCACTTTGCTTTCCCAACATTAGGAACAGTTATAATCTGATATTCATTCAAAGCATTACGGGCAAGTTTAAGCATGTGACAAGGATCAAAAATCACTGCAACTGAAATGTCGGAACACTCAGGATGAGGAAATGTGCTGACTAAATTATCTGGATCTAATGTACATCCCAGTTTCTGCACTGTTTTCTGGTTAGCTGCTAAACCATCTAAAGTGATGGATACAGCAACACATCCGACCTCCCACAGTTTGCTAATTATCATAGACAGGATGGATTCCTGCAGGTCTGAGTTGGTGCCATCCGTTAGGTAGTAGGCTAGAGGAAGACGCCAGAAACCGTTGATGCCTACTCCGATCACGACCAAAGCCTTTGTAGCCTCTGGCTGCCCATCACTGTCCAAGGGACCTAAGAAATTAAAAATCAGAAGTTCTGTATCAGCAGTAAATGAATTCTTAACATAGATCTGTCACCAAACAATTTCCTCCATCATCCCACATGGATTTGCAACACCTGTTTTTATAGGGCTTCCCAAGGTCCGCCTGTCCCCATCCAGTCAGTTCTCAATGCTGCTGCCAGATTGATTGCTCGCCTTCCTACATTCCCCCTTATCTCCTCGTTTATGATCAATCAATTGCACTGGCTCCCTCTCACAGCTGGAATTCAGTTCAAAATTATTGTCCTAGTCCACTGCTGTGAGCGGCGCTATATAAATTACTGAATAAAATACAATACCTGTTATAAAGTTGCAAGAATATGGTAACTAATTAAAGAAATAAGTGTTTCTGTTGTGCATAATAACTCCGAAACTTTGTCCACTTGGATAAGAGAGGTGCCACTATTGGACTCTAAAACAATGCAAGCAACAACCAGACAAAGCACTGATAGAAGCAGACTAGGGCAGATATTTAATTTTAGAAATCCACCTAGCTGTACAACTACATACAATAAGTAATAATATTATGTACCTGCTCCTAGATCAGTAAAACCATGGATTTTGCCGGTGTTCCGATTAAACTCAAGCTTCTTCATCACTTCCATTTCATCAATGTGGAGAGCACACAGCTTGTAAGCCCAACCATCAGATCTTGAAGTTTTTTCTGCAATTGTTGCAAACGATTGTTCGGTCAAGCCTGGGTCTCCATTGTATGATGAAAGCCATGAGCGGATGGTTCGTGGATTTGGTAGTGATTTCACTTGGCGTCGCAAATATTCGTAAGCTGCGGGGCTGTAGTAATGCAGTGTTGTTGAGAACTGTTTCTGCTCAGCAGTATATCCACGGCCTGACTTTCCTTTAAACAGTTCAAGTGGAATGTCCTTATATGCCTCTAATAGATTTTCAGCCTGTGATGTCACTAGATGCTTTTGACGCAGTCTTTGAAGAACATTCTCAATTTTACCTCTGAGTCGTCCTTCTCTTCGTCTGAAGTTTCGTAACTGGTTTGTCTTTTCTTGTAGTTTTTGGCAGAGTTCCAGGTTCAATTTTCTCAGCTTTGTTGGACTACCAACAACATATGAATGTTCAAAAACAACAGCATCTGCCTGGCTTGACACCTCAACACTTGATTTTTCAGGAAGTTCTTGTGATTCTGCCACAACTATTGAACGATTCTTTGGCTTCTTTCTCCTGACTGGAATTGGTCGGAAACTGAACACACTAGGTAGGGCATCCGGTTTCAGCAGTTTTCTGCCCCACTGCATGATGTAGTCCTCTGTCATGAAGTGTTCAGAGCAGAGAAGTGCTCCTGGTCCCGGTTGCCATGGACGACCAGTTTTTGCATCAGTACGGTGTACTGTGGTCGCCCATTGCTGACATCGTTGTTTATCTTTGGGGAACCTCAACAAATAAAAATGCAGATACATGGCATTAGCTTTTCTGGCAAGATGCAAAGAATAAGGAACTGGACCAGAAAAATATTGTATTACTTCATTTAATGATCTTTACTAATGACATCGAGTATCAGCAATTTCAGAGCTAAACCATGGCTTAGGGTAACGAACAACAACCTTCTTTGATTTGAGAGGGATGTGCTTATCAAGCAGTTCAGTTAGCACAGATTAAAGTTGATGACAGAGAGAATCAGCAGATCGGTTTCTATCAGAAAGAAGTGAAGAGCAACAATCACTTGTTTGTTTACACATCAAAGTTACAAGCATTCTAAGAGAAACAAATCGACCTCATTGATAAAAACAGTGTGAGAATTCCACGCTGCCCATACAGTCTTCTTACCATTTCCATGGAAAAACAATATAAATGAATCACAACAAGTGAGTGCACAAAAAGTATGTAACGCTGTGCATTTACGTATTGGGACCAAGGATTCCTGACAATAATTATTACATTGCAACCCAATTCAAGCTTGAGCCTACAGAGTTGCCACATTTCTTCCCAAATGCACTAAAATAATGTTTACATACCTGTTAAATAAATACCGAGTATTTATTTCAAATTAGTGTATTCAATTGTTCATTTACATCACGGCGATTTACGTAAATTGTCTGACTGGCGTGATATACCAAAATAGTGTACGCATACCTGTGAAATAAAATGCCAGTTTCTCGAGTTTCGGCACTATGTCTGTTTGAACAGCCAAATGCGCAGCAACTAGACGGCATCGCTTGTTTAAAAAGTTTGTTATTCGCCTATTATTCAGCGATTATTAACATTCAATTATTTTATTTATGTATTCAATTAAAATTATAATCGCAACTCACATTAACCATTAGAGTAACTGTCGACTTACGTGCCTAGCATCACGTGACATTCCTATCGCAGCCAAAGTCCCAAGCTAGATGCCTCACCGCCAGTCTAGCCATTTATATGTAAGGTCTTTGCTCTGGCATGACACAGCGCTTCGTGAAGAAGCTGGTTCCTTGCTTTCAGCTAATAAGTAGCACTTTAGACATGTTGAGATTACAATCAATAAATAATAATAATTATATAATAATATTCTTCTTTGTCATTCATTTATGATTGCTCTTAACTCCTGCTCTTTGATGTTGCTCCCCAGAAATGTGTTACTTCCCTAACAGCAGTTATTTCCACACGTGGTCCACAACTTCAATTTGTGTCATAGTGTGGCCTAGCAAATGTAAATGTGGCTGCCTGGGTTGGAAGTCTGCTGTGTATAAGCGTGAAGAACGAAACCAGATGGCCCAGTCAACACACACATGGTAAATGTTTGTTCTCAACGTTGTTTCAACGTTATTCGATGTTTATCCAACGCTGTTGCAACACTGTTAAGCATTGTCCCAATGTTGTCCAGTGTTTTCCTAATGTCCCAAGAATTTGATAAATTGTGACGACTTTGGTCAGTGATGCCCAGTGTTGTTCAACATTGTCTCAACAATGTTCTGATTTGTGACAATGTTGTCCAACTCTGTCTCAGCATTGTTAAAATTGTTGCAATGTTGGCACATTATGTCCAATGTTGACAGATTTTGTCTGATGTTGGCATGTTTTTGTCTGATATTTGCACATTTTATGCGATGGTGGCACATTTTCTCCATTGTTGGCATATTTTGTCTAATGTTGGCATATTTTGTCCGATGCTGGTACATTTTGCACAGTTGCTTGGCTTTAGTAGTCGTCTACTTTAGTTTTCCTATTAAATTTTCAATCACATTTCAGTATTACTCTAGCCATTTTCTAATGCACGCTTTCTGTGGAGGGCCTTACGGTTTGGGAAGGTTAACTCTGTGACATGACCCAAAGAAAACGAAATGGAGCATGGCCAGATTATCCCCCAGATTGTTTCGTGCTAGATGTGGAGATTCTCTTAGATCATAGGCCTATAGTAATTTCAATATGTTAAGTTGATATTCAGATATGCTTTGTGTAAACGCTGATTTTCGTATTTAGACTACGTTGCAGAGATTAGAGTCGAAAACTTGATCTTGAGCGTTTTCTTGTTGTTACCCAGGATGTCTTAAGTTTTCTAGAAAGATTTCCAGTCTCTGTAAGCTGTAGATCGTGTACAAATTTTCCAAAGACATTGTATGTATCTGTAAAGCTCTCAGTGTTATGATCAGCACACAATTTAGTACTGGCTGACAATGATTGGGGTCATTCACAAAAGGTTGCTGAAAGTAGACTTTACAGAATTTTAAATCGGTTATAAAAAATTTAACCGGAAAGAGATCGAAATAGATTTTTTCCCTCATTTTTTAGCATTTCTTAGAGCGTAAGAAAGGAGTTTAACTTAAAACAGGTGTATTATGAGATAGCTCGAATTTTTTTCGAATTTTAAGGGAGTAACAAAATTGTAACTAAAAATTGGTTTAGCTAGTTTTCTCACATTTATAAATATTTTGAGGGAGTAAGAACTTTTATAAACTATTGTCAATTTTTCCAGATTTGTTTTCTATTCGTTCTGTCCTTTGGAAAGGATTTCACTCAAAATATGTAAAATATGTTATTCTGTAATGTGTAGAGATTTCTTTGGCTTAAGAAAATCGTTTTATTGTTGATATTGTGATGTCGTGAAAGTCATAAAAACCGTTGTGATTGCATATGTTCTAGACAGTTGTTAGTGTAATTAATTTATTCGTTGAAACCAGATCGTTAAGTCACTGCAATAAAGATGCCATAGTAAACCACGTGATATTATCTCTATCGTCTTGACTTTCAGCTACACTGTTGGTGGAGCAGTGTTTAACAACGCTGTTTCATAACATACTAAATGATTGGCGACGCTCTCCTCCTTTTCCCCAGGCTCCGGACTAACACTGTCAGAAAACGAGCAGTGGTGGAGTTAAGAAACGTTTGAATGGTTAGTTGCTGTTTAACGACACTTTGTCATGACAAAGATGATTAGCGTATCCCTCCCCCTCTCACCAGGTTTTGGACTGGCACTACCAAAGTGCAGACATTGGCAGAGTTTAGTACGGTTCTACATAGGTAGGTAGTTTCTGTTTAACGATGCTGTGTCGTTGCAAAGCTGACTAGCGTCACCCTACTCCGTAATCCAGGCTTTGGACTGGCACCGCTCGAAAACAGCAGTGGCGCAGTTCATCTATACTGTCAAATAAGGTTACTTTATGAAAATTGTAGTGTAAATTAAAGTTAAGAAATGTAATCATTTCTTATGAACTAGTCTATATTCTACCATGTACAAAGCATCTGCAGTTCTGCATGATAATTCAACAAGATGCCCCTTCAAAGAAATTCCGTGTTGCTTCCCCGTTAATTACAACCATATCCACTCCTTGTCCCGCTCCTCCCAACCCAACTCGTCCCTTTCTCTCCCACCTTGTTCCCCTCTCTCCCGGGCCAAGTGCAGAGAAATTACTTTGTTAGCGTATCATTGGCAAGATGGCGCCAGCGTCATATTCTTGTCTGCAACTTCCTTAACAACGAAAAGTGTCGTCTGTTGTAACGTGTAAATGCACTCAGTGATCTCTATTAAGCCATCAAAGAAATCTTCAGCAGCATTTTTGGAACTACTCAATAGTTGGCCATCCAGCAAATCTCATCTGTTTAGGTCGATACTATCTAGACCATGTTCAAAATGTCCGATAGTAAATAACTAAACACACAGTTTCAAGGAAAATATTCTGTATCATTTATATTGTGCAGAACTTATCACAATACGGATTTCTATAGTAACAATCAAGTGGTTCTCTTTGACAAAGTAAGTTTTCACGTATGAAACTATAAATTAGCAACAAAAAACAGGCTAAATATATAATCTCCTCATCATCAGTTCCTCACGACAACCATTTGGTGGCGATGTGTAGGCTAGCCTACATATAAATGTTTTCCATTGTCCTCGGTCATTTATCATGCAAATATCTAATGTAATAAGCGAAAAGTGATGCGAGACATCATAACATCATAAAGGCTGAGGTTCTAAGAGAATTAAATAAGCACGTCACAATAAATGCAAAATATTGAAAGATGATTACCGTCGAACTTTTTCTTTATCCAGGCATATTGCATGAGTCGGACCCTATAAGATACTATCCAGGGGTCTCGTGGGCTGAAACTACCAACCCCAAGCCTTCGACGCTAATCATCTTTGTTATGATTATATGGTGTCGTTAAACCGTTGAACAAACCAACCAAACTTACCTTGGATTTTTTATAAGCTATCCTAGATGAAGAAAAGATTTCAAAGTAAATTACTTTGATTTGAAGAGACAATATTATAAAATTTAAATTGCTATTATTTAAAATCGAAAATTGAAATCCGTGCATTGTCCGATTCGTCGTCAGCCACAAACAGTCGACCGTTTGACTCATCCAGATGAATCCTCCATGGACGTATTCGTAATCCGTGTTTAGCTTTTGTGAGAATTTCTCTCTGAAATTTCAAGGCCTATCCAAATCCAATAACAAAACTCGACTGTTGCAATGATCAGCGACCATCACGAATCCATTTCCATCGACGGACAAATAGACTGGATCTTCCCATTTGTCCGACGGTCGATCCATATCTACCACCGAATGACTTCTTAAGTTTCCCATCTGCATCCACTGTACACACATTGCCAGAACCATAAAAACGGCCAAAACAGACCGCAAAATGACCATTGGTCAGTTTTATTGCATGAAATGGAGAATACCTGCGTCTGATGATAGATTTATTTCACGGATCAATTGTCCATCTGGCGAATATTCATTTAATTTATTTTTATCATAAACAGTTAAAATGACATTCGATTCATCTGTAACAGACAGACCCCATCCCCAATCGTCTCCTGTTGACCATTTCTTTATTAATTTTCCATTTGGATCAACTCTCAAGATTTCCTTCGACTGACTGGAGTCTTTGTAATCTGAGATGTAGAGACATTTATTTCTGTTGCAGGATGCTATGTCCTGTGGAGAAATTAATTCCCTCAAATTCCATTGACGACTGAAACTGAATTTCATCGAATCATAAACTTCAACTTCTGAACTCTTATCACTCACAACAAACAATTCTTTGTCTAAGATCGTCAATCCATGGATATCCTTTGCTTTCTTCTGCTGTTCCGAACCAACCTTTCTTCTTTTTTTACTGGCTTTTGTTCTGATCGTCTCAACTAAAACTGGATCCGATTTGTATCGAAGTTCAACTGAAAATAGAAAAAATATTGTTATTATATCTTAAAGTAATAAATATCTGTAGGCTACTGATACATACTGCTATATTGTTTAATATCTAGCTGCGTCGGACTAGGCTGAGAAGAACATAATAACATCACATCCAGTAATATTTCAACTTATCAAAACAGTCATATTTTTTTAGAATGGTTTGCAAATAATATTATAAATCAGACAAGTCAGAGTTCAAATTACAAGTAAATCCTATATACCTATGAGTGGCGTTGATAATCTAGATATATTTCATATTCTTATCTGAGCCTTCGTGTGATCAAGCGTCAGTGAACAGCGGAGGAAGTTCGCAGAAACGGGTTTCAGTTACTGGCATTTTTATGTATTCATTTCTATGGCGGAAGGTTCGTAATTTCTTCTTCTTTCGACGTGAAGTAACAGGTGTACAGAAATCGTCAGCGCACCAATGGACCTGAACTGGGTAAATCCGTAGCCTATAGCCCACATAAATTATAGGCCCTAAGTAGTTGAACGAGGTCTTATAATGCATTGATTCGCTTCACAGAACAAATGAAACCTGCGTAGATAGCGATATACAATCATCCCACATCAGAGGTATATATGCTTAACAGGTTTGATCAGCTCAACGGTCTTTCAATCGCTGACGATCTTACTCTTTCCATTTCACAAAATCAACGAAACGATGCAATGACTTGATGAGTAAATTGATGACCAATGCATAGACTTCAGAAGCATTAATCCACCGATATATCGTTAGAAAGAGGTTTCTTCGCCTCAAAACCCTCGTTGGGTGCACCAACTGATCGAACTCCTTGCTCGATATTTCAAGACTGCCTTTCAAGCGCGCCTATTCGCTGGCGTCCTCAGTCGATATGCACATTTACCTGATATGTTTAGGCCTAATCACCTCAACTGACACTTCGGCTAGCAACTACTAACGGCTCTTCAGTTTATTTATTCTGAATCGCAAACTCTTCGCTTAAAATATTTTATATATATCAATCAGTCACTCAAAACTGTTTTTATTGAAGCCATACCAAGGCATGCATTAGGCCTATAAGTTATATCAAGATACGCAGCAAGCGGAGTCCCAGAAGGAATCAATATCCCCCTAACTAGAGACACCTATAATAAAATTCCAAGACTCTAAAGTAGTGACAGCACAGCCAAAGCCTTGACCAACTGCACAACCACACGTCTTGTATAACAGTATACTTGTAGTACTAAATGAATGATCAACTACATTCCAAGAACCTTAACCCTCAGGCTACCAAGGTTTTTTGTAACACTGGCTACCAAGGGGGGGGTGGTTGGTAACCACCCCCTGGATTTCGTGTTTGGTTTCACATATCATAACTTGTAATACAGCATTGGATTCTGCATTCATTTCTGCACAGAATGGTATATTTAGTTGTATATTATGTGAATGCACCTCGAAATTACAGCACTTTTAACAACTGAACCCACTTAATTAGCGATATTTTATATTATTGCGTACATTTTGTACTTTTTGGATAAACAAATATAAAATTATGTGTGTTTGAAACTGATCTATGTATCCAAGATACACATACATCCCTACATATGTTTATATACGTATAAATATACATCCATACATATATCCATATATATATATCGGTTTATGTTGTGATGCTGTATTCAACCATTTTCACACAGATTACGCGTAGGCCTATTATTATTTATTTTGATCACTTCCGGTTTTCAAAAGACAAACATTGTAAGTATGCAAATGAAGCCCTACAATCCCTCTAAAGAATGGTATATTTGTTTCTCTTCCAGGAAGATAAATGAATACGCTACAGACAAAACACTAAGGGGTAGTGCTTGCATTCAGCCATTTTTCACGCATATTACGCGTATTATTATTTATTTTGATCACTTCCGGTTTTCAAAAGACAAACATATAAGTATGTAAATGAAGCCCTGCAATCCCTCTAAAGAATAGTATATTTGTTTCTCTTCTAGGAAGAATAGTCAATAAGCTATAGTCGAAAAACTAAGGGGGTGGTATCCACCCCCTGGTGCCTCGGGTATATCGGGTATAACTTTTGAATGGCGTGGGCTACCACCATGATGTTTACCTCAAAATGTGCGCAAATGAATCTGCTACAGCTACCTAAAATGCAAAAATTATATTCCATATGAAAAAACATTTTATGCATAAAAACGTAGGGGGGTGGTAACCACCCCTTGGTAGCCCGAGGGTTAAAGTAAAAAAGAAAACTTTAACTATCACTAGAAAAGAATATCCGGCAGTGCGGGTTAGTTAAGTCCCATTAATTAGGATGGCATGTAATCTTTTTTATAGAGCTGTAGATGAGGGACTCGACGTATGTGAGGAGGAAGCATGCTCCAAGTTGATCGGTCCAGTTGTCTCAATAGCCGTTATCTGAATAACATCGCTGACTCCAATTAGGCTATAAACGTATTAAGAGTTCGGTTTTGGTTAATATAGAGCTTCACTTCATCTTTGGACCGAGATAGTCATCTGAGTAATAGGCCTATGGCTGATTCCTGTTCTGTTAACAGCTCAGTGTTGGCAAATAGATAACTTCACTTCACCTTTAACCTTCAGGCTACCGCGATTGCTGAAGGCAAGAAGCCCCTAACGACTAGGGGGTATGGGGGAGCGTCGTAAGCTCCCCCATCGGGGTCTGGGGCGGAGCCCCAGAAGCCGACGCAATTTTGAGCATTTGATGCCAAATGGAGTACATTTTGGGATTTTATTTACCTCAAATTTTTCACCGATGATTTCGATATAAAAGTACCTAATCCATCCAGATCTGTGAAAAATATGACTTTATTATATGAATAAACTGGAAGTGACAAGGGTTTAAGAGAATTGAACGGAAAAGAGTAGAATAAGCTCTAGAATAGTGTTTGTCAAAACTAGGAAAATCGGCAGGGAGGAAGCCTGGACGGGTCATTTTTCTCAGAATACCGTTAAGGCGTTTATGTTCCCCTACACTACAGTGTCAAATCCCCACCAAACAGAGGAGGCATAACGTAGCCGTGCGAGGATAGTAGCTCTAACAATGTCAAAGAGACGTTCACAGTGGTAACCGTGGGCGACCAAAACACGTAGCGCGAACATGGATTTTCGGGGTTTGCAGCATATTTTGTCCATGTGTGCCCCAAAGCCAATCCGATCAGAGATGGTGACACCCAAAATAACCATCTCCTGGATGAGAGGAGGGAGGGCAATAGGTTTGGACCTCGGTCGTTTGACTACCATTTCTCTGGTCTTAGCATGGTTTAATTTAAGATTGCTAATGGATGCCCACTTAGAGATATGGTCAAGTTCAGAAAGAGTGACGCCCAAAATAACCATCTCCTGGACCCGCTCGATGACAGGGATGAGAGGAGGGAGGGCAATAGGTTTGGACCTCGGTTGTTTGACAACCATTTCTCTGGTCATACATATATCATGGTTTAATTTAAGATTGTTAATGGATGCCCATTGCCCACTTAGAGATATGGTCAAGTTCAGAGAGTGCTGTCAATGCAAGAAGCAGGGACCAGCAAGTAGCTATCGTCGGCATATTTAGGGAGACGGTTTCTATTGTATTTAGAAATGGCTTTGACAATATCAGTAGGTCCAAGGCCAGAGCCTTGTAGTATACTGGCATTAATGGTACACAGGGGAGAGATTGCAGAAGGCAAGAAGTTCCTAACGACTATAGGCAGTATGGGAAGCGTCGTAAGTACCCCCATCGGGGTCTGGGGCGGAGCCCCAGAAGCCGACGCAATTTTGAGCATTTGATACCAAATGGTGTGCATTTTTGGCTCTTGTTTGCCTCACAATTTTCAAAAGTTGGAGGGAACCGTCCCAACCTGTTCGAAAGTTGGGAGGGACGCGTCCATGGCCGTCCCAACCCTTTCGAAAGTTGGGGGGGACGCGTCCCACGGGTCCCATAGGGTGGTTGCGCCTATGGTAATAGGCCTATGGCTGATCCCTGTTCTGTTAACAGCTCAGTGTTGGCAAATAGATAACTTCAGTTCACCTTTAACCTTCAGGCTACCAAAGTTTTATGCGACATCGGCTACCAAGGGGTGGGTGTTTACCACCAATCAACCCCCCCCCCGGATTTCGTTTTTGGTCTCAAATATTATATCTAGTGATAGAGCAATTATTGATTCAGCATTCATTTCTGACCAAAATTTATGTTTAGTTGCAAAATATATGAATGCACTTCGAAATTATATAATTTTGAACAACGGAACCGGTCCATAATTAACGATATTTTATGTTATTTCGCGCAACTTGTACTTGTCAGTACTTTATTACTCCCGAAGGCAGAAACAAATCAGACGTCACAACATACATGCACAAATCTGAACAAACATAAATTCAAACGCACAGACGGCGAAAATGTTCGTAAAGGTCATTTATGCAACTAAATTTACCGTTCAACATGCCGGCAAGTTCAGAGTCACAAAGAAAGTGTTCAACAACGTAACACCAGAAAATATCCTGGAGAAAATTAGATGTCGAATGAACTAGTCGCCTATTATAGAACATCATGCGACGTTTCTTAATAATGTGATGTATGCGTCTAGTCTACCAAGGCCACAAATGAAGCCTTTAACAGATTTCCATTTATTAAAACCAAATAACTTTCTATAAACAGAGTTCCAACATGCATTCAGTTCATCTTCCTGTCTCACTGTGTATTTAACTACGGCTGAGGCGTAAGTTAATATTGGCAAGCAGTAGCTTTCTTGTAAAGATAGACGAACCAACTCATTAAGGTCTTTGGCACGAGCGTAGATACAATTACAGGCAGAGGAGAAAGATCGTCTCACGGATTTCGTGTTAAAATTAAGCGATTTACCACGATTAATCATCACACCCAAGTATTTAATTGATTGCACCCTAGGAATCGAGACGTCTCCCAGAGTCATGGGAGTAATTGCGAGTTTAGCAGATTTACCTACAGCAATGCAATGAGACTTGGAAGGATTGAACTGTATAGAGACAAATCATTAGTAATAGACATATTTTGTAGCCCATTAACAGATGGGTGGTTAAAAGCATGTCGTCCGCGTAGAGCAGACAGCCAATAAATAACGAGTTGATGTGACATCCTATATCAAGTTGGCGCAATCGCACAACAAAAAAATTAATGCATATATTAAACAAGGAGGGCGATAAAACGCTCCCTTGTCTCACACCAGATGTCACTGAGAAGCAGTATGAAAAGCAACTGCCCCAGCGCACCTTAACCAATAATTTACTATACCAATTTTGTAAGAGAGATACTCTGGGGGATGGTATACCTGCTTGTAACAAAGAGTCGAACAGTTTGTTATGTACAACACTATCAAAAGCTTTTTAATATCTAAAGAAGCCATAAATACAGAACTAGGCCTACCATTATTGGTGAAATGGTCGACAGTTGTCCTTAGAGCAAATATAGCTTCAGCCCACATTTAAATCCATACTGCAATTCATCAGTACTGAGAAACTCATCACAAATTAAAAGAAGCAAATTTTTAAACACTTTATAAATAACTGGAATAAGGGTGATGGCACGGTAATTGTCTACATCGTTTAAATTCCGAGATTTATCCTTAACTAAGGGAATAATAATGCCGTGACCAAACGCGGACGGCACATACCGATGAATAATAAACAGCTTAAACAGCTGCACAAGTGCAGCAGTTGTCAGACAAGGATGAGCATATAACAAATGTTCAGCACACAACTCATCTGGGTCACAGGCTTTGCCTAAGGACAATTTTAAGATTGAGGCCTGTACGTTTTCGACAGTCACCTGTTGACAAAATTTCATTCACCGACAAATTATGCAACTTCTTAATCCGCCGAGGTGTCTTTAAAACCGGACGGGACTTCTGGACATCTGGACTGCTACAAGTGCTATGGAAGTGATCCGCGAATTTATCAGCAATTTCGACATCATTGACACACCCATTGCACCAAATGTCCTTTGATAGTTTGCGCCGAAATTTAGAATCCCATGACTTCCAAAATTGTGATGGCCATTTGTTTAGAAAATGCTCATACATACAGTTCATCATTATGACGACTTTCAAATTCCATATACGATTCTCTAATTGCTAATTTATATTTCAATTTAGTTGAACATTTAATGCGATCAACTCGCCGCTCAGTGGCCGACCAGCTGATGTCCACAAGTCATACCAAAAAATGGAGTTGTCCTTAAGGCGATCAAGTCCATCATTCCAATATGGCTTCAAAGAGCGCGATGGAAGTCTAACAACTGATTTCAGGGACGCATTATACAGTGACATGACTAACAAATTATAAATGCTTTCAATATCTTGCAAATGATGCGTAAAACAATTATTATGTTGGATAAACAAATATAAGATGATGTGTGTTTTTGAAACTGAACGATGTATCCAAGAATATTTTAAATATGATGATCTTAATTTGCAACAAGTCAAACTAGTCCAAAGTTTGTTTTAGTTGCATGCGAAATCAAAAGGCATGCAGCTATATCAGCTATGTCAACATGAAACAGGAATTTATTTTGTTGTTCCCGGCAGTCAAATAATTATGTCAGTAGTCCTTGCAGTTATTGCAAGTTAGTCCCGTTGTTTTGTGCTAATGCTTCCTGCAAACCGGCTTCTTGCACACTTCACAGCACTGCTTTACTTTGTCAGCATTCTGCTTCGACTGTTTATAGCCCGTACCCAACCTGTATGCAGAAGGCACACTGTCGAACTTTGCTTCTAGTAACTGCAGTGGACTGAGGCAGACTTCCAACTGGTGCGTTTAGCATGACCTGCATTGCTCGTTGAACTGCAATGTTCAAACCACTGCTGAGTCGTTCTTTTATATGTGACAAGACCAGAATCTTGTCAAGCTCTGCAAGAAAGATTCGTCGACGTACATCGTCACTGTCTTCATTTTCGGTACTGACATTTTCAACAGTTACTACATTGTCTTCCATCTCGGACGTTGGCTCATCTGGTACACTGTCTTCATCACTGTCATAATTATGCACTAATAATTATCATTTCTCACTTCATCTTCACTACCTGCTTCAGCAAATATAAGTTCTAAACTTTAACTTCTGACAAACGTTTATGTAGAAATATCGGTTTACGTTGTGATGTTGCATTCAGCCATTTTCACACAGATAACGCGTATTATTATTTATAATAACTTCCAGCTTTCAAAAGACAAATAAGTAAGCAAGCAAATGAAGCCCTGCATTCCCTCTAAAGAATGGCATAGTTTTGGATTATTTCAGAAAGAAATAATGAATACGCTATTATAGTCGACAAACTCAGGGTTGGGTGGATACCACTCCACCCCTGGTACCTGGTACCTCGGCTATTTTGGGTATAACTTTTTATGGCATGGGATACCATCATAATTTATACCTAAAATGTGCGCAAACCTCCTACAGTTACTTAAAATGTCAAAATTATATTCCATATGAAACAAGTTTGTGATGCATAAAAACGCAGGGGGTGGCATCACACCACCACTTGGTAGTCTGAGGGTTAACCCTCGGGCTACCAAGGGGGGGGGGTGGTTGCCACCCCCTTAGGTTTTTTTCATCTCAAACTTTTTCCGTATGGAATAAAAATTTGACCTTTTAGGTAGCTGTATTGGGTTCATTTACACACGTTTTGAGGTAAAATGTGAGATGATATCTCACACCGTTCAAAAAGTTATACCCAATATACCCGAGGTAAACCAGGGGGTGGATACCACCCCCTCCCACCTAGATTTTCGACTATATCTTATCCGTCATTTAATATTAAGAGACACAAATTTTAACATTCTATAGACGGAATGTGGGGCTACATTTCTATGGTCACTGAGTTGACCTGAGACAACCGAAAGTGCTCAAAATAAATAATAATACGCGTAATATGCGTGAAAATGGCTGAATGGAAGCACTCCCCCTTAGTTGTTTTGTCTGTAGCGTATTCATTTGTCTTCTTGGAAGAGAAACAAAGATACCATTCTTTAGAGGGAATGAAGGGCTTCATTTGCATACCTACATCTTTGTATTTTGAATACCGGAAGTGATCAAAATAAATAATAATACGCGTAATCTGTGTGAAAATGGCTGAATACAGCATTACAACGCAAACCGATATATATATGTATGGATATATATGTATGGATGTACATTTATACTATATAAACATGTGTAGGGATGATTGTGTGTATCTTTTATACATAGATTAGTTTCAAAACACACATAATCTTATATTTGTTTATCCAAAAAGTACAAAAATGTACGCAATAATATAAAATATTGCTAATTAATGGGTTCCGTTGTAAAAAGTGATGTAATTTCGAGGTGCATTCACATAATGTACAACTAAATATACCATTCTGTGCAGAAATGAATGCTGAATCCATTGCTATATTACAAGTTATGATATGTGAAACCAAACACGAAATCCAGGGGTGGTGGTAACCACCCCCCCTCCCTTGGTAGCCAGTGTTACAAAAAAGCTTGGTAGCCCTAGGGTTAAACCGAACTAATCAAGCAGGATACTTTTCCTTAATTAAACTTAGGCTATGTTATCCAATTTGGAAGAGAATACTAAAAACACAACGAAATAAAAAGAAAATGGAAGCAGAACGTTATCGTAATCTCCAAACTTCTAAAGCGCCACTCGACAGCCAAACGCAGCCAAATCAGTTTATTCACATAGCGCCACTCTTTCTAATTATACGCCAGTGTAAATTAACTAGCTTATACCAAGACCTATGTTAATTAATTATTTAAATCAACAATAAATTTTTTATTCATACTTTATGATTGAAAGTTACCTAAATTATTGTAAAATGCCACAAACCGGTCAAATTGAAAAAGGCAGAAGGTCACGAAGGCGATGATATTATCAGTTAAACATACGCCTATAAGTGCGAGTTAAAGAGAATTAGCCTACTTAATGATACTTAGACAGGCAGGCGTATACATGTATATAAAATGACACTGAGTGCGTCAGATGCATCGATTAATGGACTATGAAACACCAATGTTTTCGAAACTTAGGGAAGGACCGATTGGCATTTTTTGCGAATTTCCGACTCCGATTAGGTGGCCTGTTGTTGCGCCGATTCCAATCCGATTAATCGGCAATATTCACTTTAATTTGGTTCTAAGCACTCTTTTTTTTACTAAAATCCCCGATTGTTCGCCATTTTGATGATGTGTCGTCTAAAAATTTCATTTTTTTTCACTTATGCCTACTAGGGCCTAATTCTATATTTATACCCTTGCCATCATAAAATAGAATCTAACCATTGGCTTATACTTCAAAATAAATGTAATAGTTCATACACTAACTTCTCGAATAAAATTGTCAAATCTAAAGTACAGCGTTAGGAAATAATACCATAGTCGACTCTTACGCTTTCTGTGAGCCGCCATTCAATTGCACTAGGTAATCTCTAGAGGCCTACCAAGTAATCGTTGTTTTTCTTTCGCTTGCATGATCATGAGCTGTTCCTTCTCGTGTTGTTCTTGTTTTAGAAACTCTTCAAGATTCAAAATCGTCTCTCTGTTCTCTGTAACGGCAATATTTACTTTAAAATTTTAATTACGAAATTTTCAAATAAAATTATAAATAAGATCTAAGAAAACCGTGGTGTTCTTAGATTACCTTACTTTAGAATATATTATTGATTCCATTAATATTAATGGAAGCAGAGACGCGAGGCAAGGACTAATAAATAGGATTAAAAGATTTTTTCCTAGGCGGTGGCCATGACCATTCGCTGGCGGAAGTCCACGTGGAAGTCTCTTTTGACACGTTTCTGGCAACCTGCCCAACGTCACCAGCCAGAATGTTGATACGGCACACACGTTTTGCATTGCACACATTATAGTAGGCACCCATAATATAGAATTTTGCATATATAGCTAGTTTCATGTTACATATCTGTTCAGTAGTTTCCTCGGACAAACACTTTAAATTATGAATTGATCCTTCATGCTAAAAATTGTTTAAGTGGTACAAACAGTTAAACCAGAAGATGGTGAAGATGTTACTAATATCTGGCCAATTTCCTTAATGTCTTTCCGCTCTAAGGCTTTTGAAATACTGATCCATGAGAGTTTACAAATGAATATCTTATAATCTATTCTTCAATCTTAAGACTATCCGGATGTTAACTCTATTTCATCAGTTCAGACTATAATTTCAGATAATCTATTTGTTTTTCATTGCAGCAACACTTAATCATCTCCACTCTCGCTCAGCTTATTACATGTTTTGACTTAGTTAGTTAAATTAATTGCTGTTTAACGACACAGTCTTTGTCATAACAAATATGATCAGCCTTGCCCTCCTCCTTTCTTCAGACTTGGGACTGGCACTATCACAGGTAGGGTATAGGTCTATGGATCAGGTGTGTTTTGCACCAGATTAGGAGATGAGAACTATGTTCTTAACACAAAAATATTATGATAAATAATAGGCCTAGGGAGATGCTAATTTCTATACTCGAATTGCGTAAGCTTGTGAAACTGTTCACAAAGAAAACCGCTTACCTTCAATTTCACCAATGAAGTTCGCATTGCTTTCCACTAGAAGCTCCGCGACTTCTGATTTTCTGAAGCGCAAATCGATGGACTGAATTTCTCTGTCAATCATGGATTGGCATTGTTGTTGCAATTCCACCCCTCTAGCCGATAAGGCCGCAAATGCGCCGCAGATGTCACTAGCTGATCCTTTAGCCATTATCTTCCGACTGTAAGAATTGTAAGTTTCTAAGCAAGATACATATGTATCAATATCATCCGTTGCCATTTGGATTTCTTTCATTTTGATTTGTCGTGTCGAAAATATACCTTGCAAAAGAGAGGCTTCATGCTTATCCATAAACTTATATATCAACTGTTTCAATTCATCCTTTCTATTTGCTACATCACATTCTAATGTTTTCATTATTTCCTGTATGTTTCCCTTCACCTTCAGGAATTCTGCCTGCTTCATCTGAGCTACTGATATACATTCATTCATCGCTTGAATACTGCTTTCGATCTGTTTCCTATATTCGCTAACATGAGAACCTTTATGACCATTATGGTGGTTAATGAAGCAGATGGTACAAACAATTGCTTTGCAATCAGCACAATATACATCCAGAACCATTTGTCCATGTGGTTCACAAACATTCGCTGCTGGAACGGTCATCAAATTTTGACCACTACCATGTTCGTTAATTTCTACCAATTTATGATTCCGATTCAATTTAAATTTTCTATGTTGTTTGCAGCATTCTCCGCAATACTTCTGTTTGCAGTCAACACAGAACGTGTCAGCTGCTCTTATTTCTCTGCCGTCTTCTTTATTTTCCTCTACACATGCATCGCATAGAGCTCTTGTAGGCTAGACGCCGACTGATCTGAAACATTTGCCAATTGTATCAGCTTCTCAATGAAGAAATGTTTGGGAAGTCCTGGAAATCCTTCTTGTGGAATCTTAAAAGGTCGTCTGCAGATTGGGCAAGGCATCTCATCTCCAGGTTCTTTGTTGGCTGTAAGCCCATTCTCTTGGATGCACTTCATGCAGAATGTATGAATGCATGGCAAGACTTTCGGATCGGTGTAGACTTGGGTGCATATACAACATGTAGTCATCTCGTCGAGATCATCTTGATTGTAAACATCACCACTGTCTAAATCATTCTTGGCCATTTTATAATGTATACGGGTCCTAAAAGCGAAAGCACTTTCGATTTTCTATTGCTGGGCCTATAGGTCTATGGGCGTAATTGGACTTTGCTATCAAATGTACAGGTAGGCCTAATAATTATATTTATGGACGAAAAAGAATTTTGTTCTAGTAAATACGACAAACTCCTGCAAATATAGCCTGCCTGCTCGCAAATGTAATACCGATCGAACTAAAGTAACTAAACAGCCTAAGTTGCAAAATGAAATTAGGCAACTTTATTTACGCTAGGCTCTGTAGACTAACCATTAGATCTATTCTGACTGCTGCTATTCGATGAGCCACTTAATAAAGCTCAACGTATATATTTGCATCCTGCATATGAATATCTTTAATTAGCAGCAAGGCCGTATTTGAGGGGGGTGTTTTGGGTGTGTAAACACCCCCTGAAATTAAATAATGTATAATATAAATATTGCATTTACTAACATATACGGTGTAAGAACTAAGAACACTCATGTGAACTTAGATGATGCAGCTCTACAGTGCTTTGAAAGTTCACAGCGCTCGGCCAACCAAACCTCTCATAGACGGTTGACATGGTTGCTTGTCGGCTTGTTCAAGAACGAGTAAACACCCCCCGAAACAAAATCTTGGCTACGGCCTTGATTAGCAGATAGGTCTACATTACAACGATTTAACGCAAGTGTTACAGTAGCCTAGATATATTTTGCATCGCTGACGACGTTGACTTGGTTGCAGAGTGGCGGGAACAGATATAGGCCTATAGGCCTACAATAATTGACGAAACCAGTAAAAGATTATTTTTGGACTAGGAATAAATGTGAAAACAATCAAGACATTAACTTTTGGAAAGCAACACGAAGAGCTTAAAGTGAGACTAGGCTAAATAATAAAGAACTGAAGCAACTCACAATGTTTTATAACGGAAGATGACCACTGTAGAAAAGACATAAAAAACGCAGGGTTCATCTGGCATCGGCGATATAAGCAGACTAAGTATATGTGGAGTACGGGCAAGAGCAAAACTAAAATAATCAGCAATTCAGCATGAGTGTAGTGAGATCTGCCACGATGATATTTATATTAGTTTATATTAGTATAGATTTAGTATAAAGTTGACATTATGTTTATGATTGAACACTCGTGAACTTTCAAGACTGTATTGTATGGCATAAGAAATTATTGACAGCCAACAGCTGACAGAACTAGGGAGCGGAGGCGAAAGGCCACGCCTGTCAAAGGGTGGAGGGGAGATAAGGCAGATAGCAGGAGCACGGAAAGAGGGAACGAATCGCAGGGCGCGGTTGGGGGGCGAAAGAGTTGATTGACAGGCGGTGGAGGATAGAAAAGAGAGAGGCAAGGGGAAGAAGGGAGGCTTGACTCGAAAACTCTTCACAAAAAAGGGACTCTTGGGGTTTGGGCGAGGGAACAAGACGAGTCGCGAGAAAGGGCAGAAGGAGAAGGAGGCAGGGTCCGAGTGTAACTCTGTCGAGGACCTCCTACAAGACCTGATGGCTTTGCGAGGCCGTAGGACTCGACCGCAACGGAATGTTGAACAACGACAACTGTTCTATGTAAATACGCTGTAGATGGATTGTGTGTTAATTTAATACGAATCATTTGAAGGAAGACGCCTGGTCGTTATTGTTTCTGTACGCTCGATGCAAGTGCAACCCACGTGCTAAGTGCAACTAAGCCTCCGAAGTTAGCCTGTGCTCGACCATAGCACCGCTGCCACCAGATCCTGAAAGACAGTATAGTCGTTTTTTTCAGTACAATGAGCAAAACTAAAATTGTACGAAACATTTGTCACTTCAGTGCTGTTGTATGGATCTAAATGTTTGTTCATACGGAAGGAGGACGAAAGGTGGTAGGAATGAGTTGGCTAAGAAAATAGGCCTACTGCGTAAAACCAGACGAGACAGGATTCGTAACGAGGTGATACGGAAGAAGTTGTGTCAGATGGAGACGCTGGTGGAAAAATACAAAAAGAAGACTGTCCTGTTTTGGACATGTAGCAAGAATGGAAAACAGTAGTATTTACCGGACAGAGTACTTTATGGTCACGTGGAGGGAATATAGGCCTACGGAGCCGGGGCACACACAGAAAGACGCATGACCTACATGTACATGGGCGGACAATGTGAAAGATCTAAAAGCGCAATGAATGAATAGGCTTATGAGAACTACCACTTACACAGTCAGAGACAGAACGGGATGAAGAAATCTTCCACAAAACTCATCGTCGGCAGTATTCTTAAGAACCGCTTCATCTGAATATATTAATTAATAATTACCTGATGTCGACTCACTTTCGTATGCTCTGAAGGCTAACTTAAATATGCTTTATGAAAATCCAGATACATACATACATGCCGAGTCTAAGAAAACGGAGTCGTTAACATGTTAACTATGAGCATCCATGCCACGCTCAGCTGTCGACGGGAATCTTTTGGTTGGTTCCTCGTGTGTGCGTGGGACCGACACTGGTGACTCTTCCAGGTTACTGTGCATTGCTTTGCTAACTGATGTAATATTATATTCGTTCGTAACGACATGTAACATTGGCAAGCGCAGAGAGCGCCCTTGAATAGATATATTGAAGGGCACTGTATATATGTTCCATTACATTACATTACATTACATTACTTCATACGTATGGCTGTCTTTCAGGCTGACTTAAGGGACTACTTCTTGTTCTTCTTCCTGTTCTTGTTCTTTTTCTTGTAATTCTTCTGTTTCTGCTTCTTCTTGTTCTTCTTCTTGTTCTTCTTGTTCTTCTTCTCTTGTTCTTCTACGTTTTCTTCTTCCCTCTTCTTCTCGTTCTTGTTCTTCTTATTCTTCTAATTTTTTTGATTCATCTTTGCATTCTTCTTTCTCTTCTTCTTTGCATTCTTCTTTGCATTCTTCTTCGCCTTCTTTGCATTCTTCGCATTCTTCTACTTCGCATTCTTCACTGCATTCTTTGCATTGTTCTTCGCATTATTCTTCACATTCTCCTTCTTCTCCTTCTCCTCCTCCTCCTCGTCCTTCTCCTCCTCCTCCTTATTCTTCTTTTCCTTCTTCTTTAAAACCATAAATGTTTACAGTTGGTATATTTTCCTCTTCCAGGTGGGCATTACGGCGCTGGCCGTCATAAGATATCGCAAGGGCGTGGCGGAACAGTTCACGGCCGGATACGAACCGTACATCATATGTACAGACTTCAACTTACGGCTATACGTATTTCATCCTAAGTTCATTTCTGGGTCATAACTCATGGCTTACCTCTGACGCAGACGGCGATACCCGCGGCCGTTTCATCCCTTCTGGATCCGCCCTGAGTCGAAGGGTCGGTTAAGTATACGATGTGCGTTTCTGATGAGTGGATCTGTCTCATGCGTTTTCTCGGCACTGACCTAGTCTAGCAATCTGTTTAGCTGTACGTGTCTAAGTTGATCTTTTAGCGTAAAATGTTGGTCGCAAAGTGAATGTCGACGAAAAATTCGCTGGTTGATGTTTCGTCGTTTTTGCTTGAAATTTCAATTTGTAAATCATTTCCAATCGCAAATTATGTTCCATGTGCACGTTCCATACTTATGTTACCTTCCGTGTCTGGTTGCAATTATATCAATTTCTGGTTATTTCATTTATTATGAATTCTGGTTTTTTAAATAATTGTTTTCCTGCGTTCATTTTGCTGTCTTATTTTATACGATTTCATGAATGCTGGTTTCTTGGCTACGTGCTTTGGTATGAGTTCTAGGCTGGTAATCTGGTGCTTAGCCAGACCCACAAGTTAGACCTGCTCCTTTGGGTGAGATATGAGGGTCAAAAGCACCACATTTGCAATTAGTAGGCCCGAAATACTTCCTTCCGTCTAGCTACGTCTTATGGCTGCCATGGCCTTTGATGTCGCCCTTCTCCTTTATTCAGGCTTGGGACTGGCACTACCAGAATGCGGCAGTGTCGAGTTACCACAAGACTGGACTCATTGAACCTTCTCTGTGCTAAAGTCTGGCTATGCGCTTAACTGAAAGTGACATCGTACACAAAGAGTGACGTCACACAACAAAGAGTGACGTCGCACAACAAACAGTGACGTCATGCGCTAAAGAAATGAGTCCACACACCAAACGGTGACTTCATTTGCTAAACAGTGACGTCGAACAAGGAGCAATGTCATAAATGAAAAAGTGATGTCGTAAACTGAGTGGCGTCATTCGCTGTGCGGTGATGTCATACAATGAAAAGTTACATCATGTGATGTTGGAAAGACTGATTCCCTTGGTGTAATTACTGCTACACTTGGACAGTCGAGTTTTGTAGGGTTTCGTTTCATGGTACTTCACAGCGCGTGCAACATCGCTTTAAAAGAGCTGCATAGTTGTCTTTTAGAAGGGCTTCTTACATTCCGACTTAGAACTACTGCAGACTGGTCTTTGAGTTATTCCAATTTTGCCTACTTACTTAATTAATTACCTGTTTAATTAGTCATATATGCACTTTGCTAATTTTTCGTCTCAGCGGGATTCTAACTCATTTCCGACTGTGATTGGCTGAAATCAAAATCCCTACAACATTATTAAGACATGAACGTGTACTATTATTACATGTATTATTAATCATTGTAGTTTATTAATTTGCCTTATTTATGTATTAAAATATTATGGTTTTTTTGCAATGTGCACCTCACGAGGTTTGCAGTCTTTCATTTTGAGGCATTTAGCATGATTTTCTTCTTGGTTTGTCACCTCAAAGGTACATTGATACAAGTTTGCAAAATGAAATATAGAAAAAGAAGGGTCCTTGAAAGTGGAGGGGGAGTTGTGAATTCCATGAATAAGCGACAGCTAGCATGTGAGAAGACATAGAAACCAAACTTCGTTTTTGGTAAGTTGGAATATGCAGTTGATCAGTGGAAACTGATCTTAAGTTTGTCTAGGTGGGATTAGGCATGTGTGGAAGGATACGTAAACCAGCAACGTACACATACTATAATATGAGAAATCGTGTCTCACCGGCATCAGGACTAGAGGTCTGCGGGTAGAGGGATTTTGCTACCTGACCCGTACCCGTAACCCAGAAATGCTACCCGTACCCGTACCCGACCCGTACTAAAAATTACTACCCGATCCGACCCGTACCCGCGGGTATACCCATAACCGTACCCTACCCGCCATTTATTAGTTAGCCTTCACATAGTCCCAGTCCCTACCAGGCCAATAGGCTCAATAGATATCATGTAGTCGTAATAATAATAGACTGCTTTGGTGGTGATGATGCTGCTGATGATGATAATGATGATGTTGTTGTTGATGACGATGATAATAATAATAATAATAATAATAATAGACAGTAATAGTGGTGGTGGTGGTGGTGGTGGTGGTGGTGGTGGTGGTGGTGGTGGTGGTGGTGGTGGTGGTGGTGGTGGTGGTGGTGGTGGTGGTGCAAACAAGAAGCACTTTGTAACTGTAATTTGAATATCTATCAATGAATGTCAAGTTCACTAAAGCGCACGGGCATAGCTCAGCTCAAGCATATGTTACTTACACAGAATACCGCCAGTTATTGTAAGTCTTTTAAAGTGCAAGACTCAGAATTACATGTAACCCCAAAATTTCATGTCGGTACGGGTAAAACCGGGTATACCCGTACCCGTAATGCTCGTACCCGTACCCGATCCGACCCGTGAAATGCCTACCCGATCCGTCCCCGACCCGTGGGTACGTCGGGTACGGGTATACCCGCAGACCCCTACAGTTACAAAGAACGCGGTAACTGATTGTAATGCGGAGAGTATGAGTTTTCAGCCTCCTCTCCTGAAACGGTGACTGTGTAGGGACCTTGAGCAAGTCCTTCACTCCGAATTGCTCGGCGCCATCGACTGATGTTTGGTCACTGATAGTAGCGCTTAATAAATTCGTAACAAGGAAAGCGTAATAAGAAGACAACCCCACTGGCATGACGCAGCGTTTGTGAACATGCTGCTTTCCTGCACTCAGCTTACAAGTAGCACTTTGGAAATGTTGAGATTGCGATTACGAAGAGTCTTTGATGTTGCTCCACAGAAATCTTTACTTAATTGACGGCAGTGTTTCTTAGTCCCACAGCTGCCATCCGTGGCACAGTGTGAGCCTAGCAAATGTGGCTGTCTGGGCTGGACGTTTGCTGTGTATAGGCATGAAGAATGAAGCCAGGTGTGTTCAGTAAGCACTCACACTGGAAAAATGTTGTTCTCAGCGTTGTTTCAGCGTTGTTTGGTGTTTCCCCCACACTATTGCAACACTGTTCAGCATTGTCCCAATATTGTCCAGCGTTTTCCCAGCGTCCCAATTTTTTATATATTATCGTTACGACGTTGGCCAACATTGTTTCAGTGGGCCCAGTATTGTTCAACATTGTCTCAACAATATGCAAAATTGTGACAATGCTGTCCATTATTGTGATAATATTGCCCAACATTGTCACAATGTTGTCCAACATTGTCCCAACATTGTCCAAAATTGTCTCAACATCAACATTGTTCCGATGTGAATATCTGGCTGGGAGTTGCACTAGAAAGCCTTTCCACGACTACAAAACAGTCTGAGTTATGTTCTGTCAGTGCTCATCTCTGGCCTTTGGGCAGATCACTAAAGTCTTATAGATGTCATTTTTCGGTGAATTCAGAAGTTGAGAAATGGGGTCTAACATTTTAACATGGTTGGGGGTCTTGTGTGCTTTAACACTTGGGAAAACTTTTTGTTTGAGAGAATGCTTTCTTGGGAATAGCCGATGATCACTTTTTTACTCGTTTCTTTCCTCGTTTATGTGATTTGCTATTGTTGAAACCTTCGATTCTTGACTTTTCCATCCTTTGTCCAATGTTTCCACATTTTTTCCGACATTGGCCAATCTTTTCCTATTTTGGCACATTTTGTCCAATATTGGCAAATATTTTTGATATTGGCCAATTTTTGTCCAATGTTCGCACATTTTGTCCAATGTTTGCACATTTTGTCCGATGTTGGCATATAATTTCCGTTGTTGGCATATTTTGTCTGATATTGACACATTTTGTCGGATGCTTGCACATTTTGCACGGTAGCTTTGCTTTAGTTGACCATATCAACTCTAGTTTTTCCTATTTTCATTCATATTTCAGTATTACTATAGCGATTTTTCTAATGCATGTTACCCGTGGAGAGCCCTTGCGGTTTATAGAAGGGAAACTCTGTGGCATGACCAGAAGAAAACGAAATGGGGCATGGCCCGATTATCCCTCCAGATTGACTCATGCTAGATGTGAAGATTCTCTGAGATCATGTAGTACGTTCGATAAGTTAAGTTGATCTTCAGATGTCCTTTGAATAAACGCTGCTTTTCGTATAGATCTACGTTGCTAAGATTAAAGTCGAAAAAAACTGATCTTGAGTGTTTCTTGTTGTTACACTGAATGTCTCAAGTTTTCGAGAAAGATTTCCAGTCTCTGTAAGCTGTAGATCGTGTACAAATTATCCAAAGACATTTTTGTGTGTCTGTAAAGCCCTAAGTGTTATTGATCAGCACACAATTTTGCACAGGCTGGCAGTGATTGGGGTCATTCACAAAGGGTTGTTGAAAGTAAAGACTTAACAGAATTTTACATCGGTTATAAAAATGTAACCAGGAAGAGATCAAAATAGCCGTTTTCTCAGTTAGATTATGAGATAGCTAGTTAGCTTCCATTTGTAGAATTTGTAGGGAGTAAGAACATAATTGTAACTAAAAACTTGTTTAGGTAGTTTTCTCGCATTTGTAAAAATGTTAAGGGTGTAAGAATTGTTTAACTATTGCCATCTTTCCCGATTTTTGTCTATATCGATCTGTCGTTTGGGAAAGATCCCACTCAAAATATGTAGAATATGTTATTCTGTAATGTGTAGAGATTTCTTTGGCTTAAGAAAATCGTTTTATTGTTGATATTGTGATGTCGTGAAGTCATGAACCGTTGTGATGTGCATAATGTGTTCTACACAGTTGTTAGTGTGTGGCAAACCCCGGTTCGTCTTTGACCAAAAACGTGACACACCGGTCGGGGTAAGAGCACCAGGGATCGTAGGATGGGGGATTCTTCTCTCTCTTCTTCTTCGGGTACCAGGATGGTGAGCGAAATCCTCCCTTCTTCTTTTCCCTGTTCTTGTCCGCGCTGATCGACCTTTCCCGTCGGGTAAAGGGTAATTCTTGAAGGCCACCGTCGATGCACTCTGACTAACTCAATGAGAAGAACGACTCGAAGACGTTTCAATTATGAAATTCTTATTAACATCAATGTCAACTCGACGACAATCAATCACGACTTAACTGTACAGAACTGACTGACTGCAACTGTCACACTACTACAACTGACTAACTCAACAGAACTGACAACTGAGCTACAACTCAACTGACAACTGAGCTCCAGACAACTGACTGAACAGAACTGACTTAACTGATCTAGCAAACAAGCAAACACACGCCCTTATATAGACCCTTAAAGAGCGCGAAACCCAGCCCAGGTCCCGGGGACCTAAGGGGAGCTTAAGGGGGGACTTAAGGGGGACTTAAGGGGGGACTCACAGGGGGATTTTGACACGCATTTCCCATGCATTAGCTAGGGGACTTAAGGGGGGACTTGACTAGGTCAAGAGAGAAAGGCGGAGGAGACTTGACTAGGCGAAGAGAAAGCGGCCAACTTCAAAGGCAGCCGACAGACGACGAGCGTCGGCGGAGGAGAGGGAGACTTGACTAGGCGAAGAGAAGGCGGCCAACTTCAAAGGCAGCCGACAGCCGAAGAGCGTCGGCGGAGGAGAGGGTGACTTGACTAGGCGAAGAGTAGGCGGCCAACTTCAAAGGCAGCCGACGGACGACAGGCGTCGGCGGAGGAGAAGGGGACTTGACTGTGCGAAGAGACAGCGCCTAACTTCAAAGGCGGCCGACGGACGACAGCCGTCGGCGGAGGAGAGGGGGCTTGATTGCGCGAAGATACAGCGGCTACTTTAAAGGCAGCCGAAGGCGCCGGGGTGGGAGAGTGCGACTTGACTGCGCGAATAGCTAGCGGCTACTTCAAAGGCAGCCGAAGGCGCCGGGGTGGGAGTTGAACACAGCATTTTGTCGCATCAAGCTCAATACTATAATAATAATAATCCCAAACAGGGTTGTCCTTTGGTCGACCATTGATACTCGTCACGCTACAAGTCAGAGACGAGTGAGGCTTTCGACATTACTGCATTAATTAAGTGAACTTGTCGCAGTAAAGTACCACAGCTTTTGTTGAAACCGAAATAGATGAATTCTTAGCAGAAAGTAAATAAAGAAAACTGGAAGTAGCAACATCTCGTTCTCGTTCTCCTCGCGTGTCTTAAAATAGATGAACAACAGTTAGCAGAGCATACCGTTTGAACATAATGCACAGGGCAGTACAATACAAATGGTGAATTAAGTAAGTAAAGAAAATTTTAAAAAAAATATTTTTTATAAATATAGTTTTAGTTTTGGTTTGATCAATTTTCGTTTCGTTTCAGTTTTAATTGCTACAAATTTCGTTTTAGTTTTAGTTTCCGTTGTCTGCGTATTTTAGTTTTAGTTTAGTTTTCGTCAACGAAAACGTTCAATTTTCGTTAATTGCCATTTTCGTTTTCGCTTTCGTTGACGAAAACTACACTAGTAGCGAGTGAATACTTTTTGATGCAAAAGCTGTATGCGAGAAAATATTGCCAGATTCGGCGAAATAACTAAAACTAATAATAACTAAAACCCCTAGCTGTGAAACTAAAATTAACTAAAACTAAAACTTGGCGAAATAACTAAAACTAATAATAACTAAAACACCTAGCATGTGAGACTAATAATAACTAAAACTAAAACTCAAGGCAAAACTAAAACAACACTAGTTTAGGTAGGTACTCGATAGACCATGTTCAAAATGTCCGAAGTAAATTACTAAACACACAGTTTCAAGGAAAACATTCTTTATCACAATATAAAATTTCTATGCTAACAATTAAGTGGGTCTTTTGGCTCCGTAAGTTTTCACACATAAAAACGTAAATTAGCAAAAATAAAAACAGGCTAAATATAAAATCTCATCATCATCAGTTCCGCAAGACAACCATTTGGCGGCGATAGGGTACAAATAAATGTTCTCCATTGTCCTCACACTGCCAAAGCTTCGATCGTTAAAACGCGGAGTTCAACGCTAATCATCTTTGCTATAACATAGCCTCGTTAAACAGCAACAAACAAACCAAAATTACTTTTGATTTTTAGTAAGAGAGTCTAGATGACGAAAAGATTTCAGAGTAAATTACTTTGATTTCAAGAAACAATATTATAATATTTAAATTAGGCCTATATTATTTAAAATCGAAAATCAAAATCCGTTCATTGTCCGAACCGTTGTCAGCCACAAGCAGTCGACCGTTTGACTCGTCCAGATGAATCCTCCATGGATTTCGTATTCCGTGTTTAGCTCCTGTGAGAATTTCTCTCTGAAATTTCAAATCCATATCCAATAACAAAACCCGATTATTCATCCACTCAACGACCATCATGAACCCATTTCCATCGACGGACAAATAGACTGGACAATCCATTTGTCCGATGGTCGATCCAGGTTTACCACCGAATGATTTCTTGAGTTTCCCATCTGCATCCACTGTACACACATTGTCCAAATCACCATAACCAGTGCCATAACAGACCGCAAAATGACCATTGGTCAGTTTTATTGCATGATGTGGATAAAGAATATCTACGTCTGATAATAGATTTATTTCACGGAGCAATTGTCCATCTGGCGAATATTCATTTAATTTGTGTTTCATATGAACAGTTATAATGACATTAGATTCATCTGTAACAGAAAGACCTCGTCCCCAATCATCTCCCGTTGACCATTTCTTTATTAATTTTCCATTTGAATCAACTCTCAAGATTTCCTTCGAATGATCGAAGTCTTTGAAATCGAAGATGTAGAGACATTTATTTCTGTTGCAGGATGATATTTCCTTTGGATAAATTAATTCCGTCAATTTCCATTGACGACTGAAACTGAATTTCATCGAATCATAAACTTCAACTTTTGAACTCTCTCCACTCACAACAAACAACTCTTTTTCTAAGATCGTCAATCCATTGATATCCTTGCTTTCTTCTGCTGTTCCGAACCGACCTTCCTTCTTCTTTTCACTGGCATTTGTTCTGATCGTCTCAACTAAAACTGGATCCGATTTGTATCGAAGTTCAGCTGAAAATAGAAGAAATATTGTTAACTATCTTAAAATAATATAGGCCTATTATAGCTGTACTAATAGATATTGTTTATTTAGCCTATCTAGCTGCTTCAGATAGTCTGAGAAGAAAATATTACATGACATCAAGTAATATTTCAATGACAATAACACCAGACATATTTTTGTAGAATGGCTTGAAAATTATATTATTAATCAGACAAAGTCAGAGTTCAAATTACAAGTAAATCCTATCTACATGTACCTATGAGTGGTGTTGACTAGTAATCTAGATACATTTTATAATCTTATCTAAGCTCTCATTTGATCAAGTGTCAGTTTCCTGTCCACGAACAGCGGAGGGTGTTCGTAGAATCCGGTTTGCGTTCCTGGCATTATTTTCTTATATACCGTCTTCAATTCCCGAGGTCTTCTCAATTCCTCTAATTTACCGAGTTCAGAGCTCTACCAGGATGCCCGAAACCCGAATCTCAACAAAGAATTCGCCCTCGGTCCGGTTCTCATGGTATACATGTATATCGAGAGACTTGAATAGGTCACCAGCGACATGCGCATACACCGCTTTATTCTTTCTTCACACAGACGATCGACAATGTTCACATCGACACTCAACTTGACATCGAGAGAAGTGTTTCCTCTTTCTATCGCCGAGCAGGCCCTCTAGCGACCGCTTCTCGGATGGCTGGTTCGTAGATCGACGGCAGGTCCTCTTCACCATTCGAGACTTTAAGGGCGATGCTAAGTTCGAGGACTTCACTTCATCTTTGGACCGAAATAGTCGTCTGAATAATAGGCCTATGGCTGAATCCTGCTCTGATAACAGCTCGATGTTGGTAAATAGATCACTTCACCTTCAGACGGAACTAATCAAGCAGTAGGCCTATACTTTTCCTTAAACTTAGGCTTGTGTCATCCAACTTGGGTGAGAATATTAAAAACACAACCAATAAAAAGAAGCAAACCGAATAAGAAGAAAATGGGGCACATAACGTAATCGTAAGCTCCAAACTTCTAAAGCGCCATTCGAAAGAGAAACGCAGGACACCAGGTTATTCATGTAGCGCCACTCTTTCTAATTATACGCCACTGTTAATAATTAACTAGCTTACACTAAGACCTATAATAATTAATTATTTGAATCAAAAATAAATTTCATAGGCTGTATATGTTTTAGAAAATTAGGGAAGCACCGATTGGCTTTTTTGCCGATTTCCGATTCCCATTAGTTGGCTTGCTTTTTCCCCGATTCCAATTCCATTAATCGGCAATATTCTCTTTTATTTGGTTCTAAACACTGTTTGTTACTAAAACGCCCGTCAGTGTGATGATGCGTCGACTCACAATTTTATATTTTTACACGGATTTTCAATATTTAAGATTAAATATTACCGTAGGAGGTCCCCAATACAGGTTGCTATTTTTGTATTAGTGAACGAAGAAATTGTTTTTGGTCCAAATACCAAAAAATATTGTTGGTATTTGGATTGGTAGTCCTGCAGATGCGCCGATTCCGATTAATACCGATTAGTGCTACATCCGGCCCGAACCCGATTAATGGGTCTTTCCCTATCGAAAATGCGTCGTCCACTTTACACAAGAAACAGCACGCATAAATATACGGTTGGTATACTTTCAGGTTTAAAAGTTCTGTATGGTTAAACACAAATCTGTAGTCATCACTTGCAAAGGCCAAGACCGCAGCGGTCTACTTATGCATACTTACTTACACGCTAGTTGTCATGAAATAGAATCTAACCATCGGCGTTCGATGATCGTTGTCACAACTGACGTCAGAGGCTACAATCCTTGGGTTTTTCCAAAGATCTTGTGATTTGGGGATCGATTTGAAATCTCGGGATTTCTTTACTAAAGTCTACAGTCGAGGATGTCATGGAAAGAATATGCCAATTAAAGATACATTGGACGACAGAAAAAGGAGCGGCAGTCAGAAACAATCAATGTTGTTACCGAACTTTCCAACAGTGACAGCGAATCAGATTTGAAAAGACTCCCTCAGTGGCTCTGTCTGAAAGACGATTATTATTATTGTAACTTGTAAACATTGTAATTCCATTATTTTCTTTGCCAGTTCTTAGTTCGGCAGTTTTGTGAATAATTGTGAATGTGAAAACAAATTTCATAATTCATCACAACTTTGCTGTACAGTTACTTGGGATTTTTAGTACACTCTTAACCAATTCTGGGATTTTGCAAGATCTTGGGATTTCTGAAAATGGAGACTGGCATCTTTTTGTTTCGCTAAAAATAGAACCTGATACCGTTAGGCCTAGGCTATCTGTTGAAATTGTTGCTCTTACACAAAGTCGTTGGTCACCATGCTTACACTTTTCCATGTTAAGACCTTGGCTTAGTATCTGCAGTTTGACTGCCTTTAGTGAACCTTTCAATTTCTCTAGCCCCTAGAGAAGAAGTTTCTTCAACGTCATTTTAAATGCAATACAGCATTAGAGGCCTAAGTCGGAAATTGTTTCGTAACACAACATATAATTTGTTACCATTGGCCTATACTGCAAAATTAATATAATGGTTTATAAAGTAACTTCTCGGATGAAATGGACAAAATTTTATTTAAAGTACAGCTTTTGGAAATAATACCATAGTTGGCTCTTAAGCTTTCTGTGAGCCGCCATGAAATTGCGCTAGGTAACCGAGACCTACCCAGTAATCGTTGTTTTTCTTTCGCTTGAACGATCATATTAAGCTGTTCCTTCTCGCTTTGTTCTTGTTTTAGAAACTCTTCAAGGTTCAAAATCTTCTCTCTGTTCTCTGTAACAACAACATTTACTGATTTTTAATTACGAAAGTTTCAAATATAAATATGATCTTAGAAAAACGTGATGTTGTTAGATTAACTGCGAAGATGGGTCCTTTAGGATATAGGCCTATTATTGATTCTATTAGTATTAATGGAAGCACAGTCGCGAGATATATAAAGCAATTATGACTAATAATTAGGTTTAAACGATTCTTTCAAAGACATTGGCCAGTCATTAGCTGGCCAAATTCCACGTGGAAGTCTCTTTTGACACGTTTTTATGCAACCAGCCCTACGTCACCGTCCGAAATGTTAAAGATTATACTAATTTCTCTGATGCCGTTACGCTTAAGGCTTTTGAAATACCGATTATTATTATTATTATTATTAATTATTATTTTTATATTTTTATTATTATTATTATTGTTATTATTATTATTATTATTATTATTATTACTATTATTATTATTATTATTATTATTATTATTATTATTATTATTATTATTATTATTATATTCGTTTATTGGTAACAACAAAAAACTGATAGTCACACCGCAGTGTGGCTGATGTAGACCCCTATGTAAGGTTGCAAATAAATATCTTGTACGCTACTCTTCCATCTTAAGACTGTCCGAATTCTAACTCTATTTTATCAGTTCAGACTACTCTGATTATTTACTTATTTTTCATTTAAGCAACACCTAATCATTTCGCTAATATAAATATATGTATATAGACTATATATTAGCCTTGCCATCCTCCTTTCAAAAGACTTTGGACTGGCACTACCATAGGTAGGGTAGTGGCGAAGTCATTTGATATTTTAATAGGCCTAGTCTTCTTCCATTTTATCCATGCACCGTCTCTATAGGCTATTATATTGACCAATATTGAAAATCGTAGTGTCACCACTCACTTGTCTGCTATTACAGGCTTTATCCGACATTTACGAACTGCGTCTGTATACAGCCAGATGGACCCATATTTTAACGTTGTATACTACTACTACTACTACCACTACTTCTACTAGCCTACTATAATGAAAATAATAATCATAGCAAAAAATAATATTGATGATGATGATGATGATGACGACGACGACGATGATGATGATGATGATAATAATAATAATAATAATAATAATAATAATAATAATAATAATTATTATTATTATTATTATTATTTATTGTTGTTGCTGCTATTATTATTACGCATTTTAAAATCGATTTGTCATTCCCTAACTCTTTTTCTCTGTCGACTTTATTTTGTTTTACTTTCACAGAAGATCAGTTTCGTTACTTTGTTCTGCAAATTGACTTAGTGTGCTTCTTTCCTTTTGCTTCAAGTCAATCTCTTCTGAAAATATAACAACAGTAATTAACCTATGATGTTCCCTTGCCTACGCTGTGCACAAACAATGGCTCTATCACATTAATTTTTTCAATTATATGAAGAACTCAGGAGTCCATTCTGTTTAATTTTTCGCTTTCCCTTATAGCTATACAATGAACGCTTATCCCGTGACCTATTTTTCACGGCATTTCCTCGCCTACAAGATGACGATGAAATCAAACCACATAAAACACACGTTTAGAAATGAACTACTGTATATAATATTACATATTACAGCCTATAAATTAGTTAACCCTACAAGTTATGCATCGTTCACCAAATAAATATTAGGACCTATTACTCTACTGGCTTAGGTCCGCCTCCCAGAAACACAAGAAGCACCTTAACATTTTAACGAGGAGAGTTTACTAAAATGCAACTCGTCGTTAAAGAGTTGATAAGAGGGACATTTATTGATTAAACAAAATGAATGTGTGTATGCATGTAGTTCTATGTATGTATATGCATGTAGGCTTTTGTAGGTCTATGTGTGTATGTTTGCATGTACGTAGGCTCATGTAGGCTATCTATAGGGACTTTGCACCTTAAAAGCACTTTCTGCGCAGCCTTGACAACATGATAGTCATTAAGAAAAATTTAATCAACGAGCTAGCAGCGCTCAGAGATGACTAGCCTACAGTAGTCATATTCTGGCTTGTTCCCGCAGACATGCAGTAGGCTACCTAAACAATAATCCTAGAGGCCACGAATTTACAACTAGACACCATGTTTGAAATTCCAGAATTACGTAGCGTCGAAGAGAATTGAACAAAAAGACGACTGGCAACGGTTATCACAACACACCTAAACATCTATCCTGCCCCTCTGATCCTCTGGAAGCCGGATTCGGACCTCCTTCGGACTACCCTCTCGGACCACCCTTCAGATTAGGAGCAGCGTTCGTGAATAAGCTGGTGCCCTGCGCTTGGTTTTCAAGTGGCGCTTTAGAAGTTTGGAGATTACGATTACATTATATCGACTATAATTATGACAGACAGTCTTAAGAATGCAAAATCATATTATGATGATATTATTATGGCCTGTATAAATTATGTGTGTTGACTTGAACAAAGGTCAAGCGGGCTGTCAAGAAGAACAAGACACTTTCGAAGAGGTCCAATTATAGGGAACGCTGTTGTAAATTGTGTGTGTTATCTCCTATATGCACATAGTATAATTTGTAGCAATGAAACTTTGACTATGTTATGTTTCTAATTAGTATGGTACAGGCTGGTCAACTGTGCTGAGAATGCTATTTCCCTGTTTTTTTTAACTCTTTTCTATTCTACCATTTTGGTGAATAAAAGATTGATATATGTAAGTAAGCATAGATCTATTCTTTATTGAAAAACCAACTGCTAACGGCATTTTGGTGATATAATATATCATCCTCAAATCTATGTATTTCTCTTGCATCAGACTGGAGCTGCACTGTGAGAATTCTGTTCTTCGCATAAAATACTACGATAAATAATATTAAAATGCTATTTTCTACACTCGAATTGCGTAAGCTTCTGAAACAGCTTACAAAGAAAATGCTTACCTTCGATTTCACCAATGAAGTTCACACAGCTTTCTTCTACACAGCTTTCTTCTTCTGGCTTTTTTAACCGGAAATTGATGGACTGAATTTCTCTTTCAAACATTGATTGGCATTCTTGTTGCAACTCCACTCCTCTCTCACATAAGTCTGAAAATGCGCGACAGATGTCACTAGCTGATCCTTTAGCCATTATCTTCCGACAGTAAGAATTGTAAGTTTCTCAGCAAGAAACATACGTATCAATATCATCTTTTCCAATTTGGATTTCTTTCAGCTTGCTTTGTCTTGTCGAAAATAAACCTTGTAGAAGAGAGGCCTCACACTCATCTATCAACTGTTTCAGTATTTCTTTTCTATTTGCTACATCACATTCTACTTTTCTCACTTTTTCCTGTATGTCTTCCTTCACCTCCAGGAACTCTGCCTGCTTCATCTGAGCTACTGATCTACACTCATTTATAGCTTGAATATTGCTTTCGATCTGTTTCCTAAATTTGCTAACATGAGAACCTTTATGACCATAATGGCGGTCAATGAAACAGATGGCACAAACAATTGCTTTGCAATCAGCACAATATACATCCAGAACCGTTTGTCCATGCAGTTCACAAACATTTGATCCCGAATCGGTCATCAAATTCTGACCACTATCATATTTATTAATTTCTATCAATTTATGATTCTTATTCAATTTAAATTTTCTATGTTGTCTGCAGCATTCTGCGCAAGACTTCTGTTTGCAATCAACACAGAACGAGACAGCTGCTCTTATTTCTCTGCCTTCTTCTTTATTTTCCTCTACACACGCATCGCATAGAGGCATTGAAGTCGCCGACTGATCTGAATAATTTGCCAATTGTATCAGCTTCTCAATGAAGACATGTGTGGGAAGTCCGGGAAATCCTTCTTGTGGAATCTTAAAAGGTCGTCTGCAGATTGGGCAAGGCATCTCATCTCCAGGTCCTTTGTTGGTTTTAAGCCCAGTCTCTTGGATGCACTTCATGCAGAATGTATGAATGCATGGCAAGACTTTCGGATCGGTGTAGACTTCGGTGCATATACAACACGAAATCATATCGTCGAGGTCATCTTGCTGGTTAATATCACCACAGTCTAAGTTTTTCTTGGCCATTTTCTAACGTACACGGGTCCTGAAATCGAAAGCACTTTCGATTTATATATTGGCTTTGGTCTATAGGCGTATTGTGGTCTTTGCTATCAAATGTACATGTAGCCTAGTACATAATTATGGACGATAAAGAATTTTGATCGAGTATATACGACAAACTCCTGCAAATATTGTCTACCTGTAATATCGATCGAACTAAATTTACTAAACAGTCTAAGTTGCACAATGAAAGTAGGCTAGTCTTTAATCTAATTATTGACTCACTAAAATTTTTACTGCTGCTATTCGATGACGACGATGAGCCACTTAATAAAGTTCAACATATAGTGAGGAGGTTAAGGTCCAAAAAGGCAGTGCATTGTTCGTACTTAATAAAGTTCGACACATATTATTTTCTTTGTATCGTGCATAGCAATCTCTTTAATTAGCAGATAACTATGATTTAGCGAAAGTGTTCTTATATATTTCGTATCGCTGACGACGTTGACTTGGTTGCAGAGTAGCGGGAACAGATATAAAGGCCAACACGATGTGACGAAACCAGTAAAAGATTAATTTTGAACTCGGCATAATAAAGTTCAACATATATGATGTTCTTTGTATATTGCATATGAATCTCTTTAATTAGCAGGTAGCTATGATTTACCGCAAGTCTTACATATTTCGTATCGCTGACGACGCTGATTTGGTTGGAGAGTAGCTGAAGCAGATAATACAGGCCTACAAGAACTGACGAAACCAGTAGCCTAAAAGATTTGGACTCGAAATAAATGTGCAAACAGTCAAGACATTGACTACTGGAAAGCAAAGCGAAGAGCTGAAAGTGAGACTAGGCTAAATAATTTGGGACTGGAGCAACTCACAATGTTTAATAACGGAAGATGACCACTGTGGAAAAGATATAACAACGCAGGAAAGTAAAATTACCACTTACGGTAGAAAAGACATAAAAACGATGAACGGCATAAGACGTGGAGTACGAGCAAGAGCAAAATTAAAACATACGAAACATTTGTCACTCCGATGCTGTTGTATGAATCCGAATGTTTGTGCAAACGGAAGGAGGACGAAAGGAGGCTATTGGTGGTGGAAATGAGTTCGTTAAGAAAATAGGCTTACTGGGTTAAACCAGACGAGACAGGATTCGTAACGAGGCGATCTGGAAGGAGTTGTGTCAGATGGAGGCGCTGGTGGAAAAAAATACAAAAAGTAGACTGTCCTGTTTTGGACATGTATCAAGAATGGAAACAGGAGAATATGCCGGACAGATCACTTTATGGTCACGTTGAGGGAATATACGGAGGCGGGGGAGACAAACAAAGACGTAACTATGGCCTACATGACTGGACAATGTGAAAGAAGATCTAAAAGCGCAAGGAATGAATAGGCCTGGGATAGCTGCCACTGACACAATCAGAGACAGAACGGAATGGAGAAATGTTGTTTAAAAGTCATCGTCGGCGCACACCTGACGGAAGAGAGAAGAAGAGAGTAGACCTAACATAATCATTTTCATTCGGTCAGGTGACTGGTCGTATAAAATATACCACAGACGGTTGAAAGCGTTTAACTTCATTAATATTAATGGACATAGGTTTTACTCGGTCTGAACCTTTTCACTATACTTCGCTATGCTATTGAATTTTCTCGGGAACATCTCATCCAAATCCAGACGCTACTTCAGACTGTTTAACCTTCGTAGGACGGGAACTTTGTAACTGTAAGCTTGGGTGCGGTGTGTCATCCTTGAGTTTGAATTTATAATAAAACGAATATATATATATATAACATTGAACGATACATTAAGGTGGGAGTGGCATAAATGTTTACCCCAAAGAAATTTTAATATCTCAGCTCATAGGTAAGATACAATAAATCATTAAGTATCAACTTTTATTAGCATCAAGGTCGAGGAATCGATTTATCGTATTGACAATAGTGTGGGAATAATACTATCCAAGATGGCGACCAATATGGCCGCAAAAAACCAAAAAAGTACATTTATCAGCTCAACGGCAAGCTACAATGACAAATATAGTGTCGATTTTAGTATTTCCAAGGCGAAGGAGTCGACTTATCGTAGTATAAGAGCTGCGTATGTTACATTTCATGCGCCTTTGTGCTATCATAGAGAGCATGCGTATCGTGAGTAGCATTCCAATGCTGGCTTATTTTCAGAAATGTAAATCTTGCTCTAGCACGGTCCTTGCACGGTTATACTAAATGGCGTGGCGTCCATTCAAGCGGGCGAGCGGTGGTGAAGGGTTGGGATTCATCCGTTCAATTCATGAAAAATGAGCAGTGTCCAGTCCATAATTATTTCGTCGCTATAGAAAAAAGCGAGGTTTACATGTTACATTTTCAAATCCAGCGGGAACGATATACATTATACAGGATATAGCAAATTCAAATACACGGGCTTACCTGGTGAGTACCAGCCAAAGCAGCCAAAGTTTACTACGCAAATCAAGCGGGAACGATATATAAAGTTAGAGATAACCCGTGCGAAGCCGGGTTGCCACGTCTAGTACATGCATAGATATCTGAAATTTTACTTACCATTTCAAGTACAGTTTTGACAGTCTGAGAATTTTAGGCACTATAATATATTCAGGTGTTGAATCCCATTGCGTGAGTTAAATCAACACATAAGCAAATGATGTACGTATCTATTCGTTTATTTAGAACCTTTTCCTTAAATGCACAACAACTTATACCAGATTTTGGTTTGTTTTGTTACCATAATATATATTTGGCAAGTTAATTCTGTACATATTCTCGTGGAAGCACGCGGCACTTTAATCAACTCTGTTGTTTCATTTTTTTTATGTGTTTAACCCTCAGGCTACCAAGCTTTTTTTGTAACACTGACTACCAAGGGGGGTGGTTACCACCCCTGGATTTCGTGTTTGGTTTCACATATCATAACTTGTAATAAAGCATTGGATTCAGCATTCATTTCTGCACAGAATGGTATATTTGGTTGTACATTATGTGAATGCACCTCGAAATTACAGCATTTTTAACAGAGGAACCGATAATTAGCGATATTTTATATTATTTCGTACATTTTAAAAACTTTTTGGACAAAAAAATAAGATTATGTGTGTTTTGAAACTGATCTATGTATCCAAGATACACAAATACATCCCTAAACATGTTTATATACGTGTAAATATACATCCATACATATATATCCATACATATATATCGGTTTTACATTGTGAAGCTGTATTCAGCCATTTTCACACAGATTACGCGTATTATTATTTATTTTGATCACTTCCGGTTTTCAAAAGACAAACATGTAAGTATGCAAATGAAGCCCTACATTCCCTCTAAAGAATCGTATATTTGTTTCTCTTCTGGGAAGAAAACTGAATACGCTACAGACAAAAAACTAAGGGGGAGTCCTTCCATTCAGCCTTTTTTCACGCATACTACGGGTATTATTATTTATTTTGATCACTTCCGGTTTTCAAAAGACAAACATTTAAGTATGCAAATGAAGCCCTACATTCCCTCTAAAGAATGGTATATTTGTTTCTCTTATAGGAAGAATAGTCAATAAGTTACAGTCGAAAAACTAGGGGGGGTGGTATCCACCCCCCCCTGGTGCCTCGGGTATATCGGGTATAACTTTTGAAAGGCGTGGGCTACCACCATGATGTTTACCTCAAAATGTGCGCCAATGAATCTGCTACAGCTACCTAATTTGCAAAAATTATATTCCATATGAAAAATTTTTATGCATAAAAACGTAGGGGGGTGGCAACCACCCCCCCTTGGTAGCCTGAGGGTTAATTTTAATAATAAATTGTTAATAGAGGAAGAAGGGATCTCATGAGTTTTTGTTGTAGATGTTAAGGACGTGTTTTTCGTTGTTCCTTTCTTAGCAGATAGAGAAGATGCTTTGTGCGTAATTTGTATTTAAGTCATTAAGTGTAATAAATTATTAAAGTTTGACAATGTAGAGTCTTGTATTTCAACCGGTCTTTGTCTCAAAAGTGCTCGCCTTGAGCTGTGATGAATATTATATGTCAGTGTTAGATAAGTGTTATAAGAGAAGAAGAGCAGTCCTTGGGGAAGCCGTGGGTATGAAGTGTTATCGACTTCATTTTCTTTGCCTCGGCACATGATGGCGGATGGCCAGTCCTCTCCGTCGCCGTTTGATCTTACAACAGACAGTGTATGGTTAATGTACTTATTGTAACTGAGTTAGGCGGGGTGGACGTGGTACTGAATCCCGAAACATCTGCCCTGGAGGGGATTTGAACCCCTACCTCTCACTTGACAGTCCAGCTTACTAATCACTAGACTAACGTGCACCATTAGTACTCAGTACGAATATTAAATCCGAGTTTTAAAGATGAGTGTTAGCAATGAATCTTAAAATGCGACGCGGTAGCCTATCGTAACATGTGTACATTTTCGATCCTCCTGTCCAGAGACGGTTACAGTGTAGTAACTCTGTGCAAGTCCTTCACTCACAATTGCTCAGCGCCTTCGATTGATGCTGGGTCATTAGATGGGGGCGCTTAATAAATGCATAGCAAGGAATGCGTAATAAGAAGACATGACACAGCGCTTGTGAAGAAGCTGGTTCCTTGCTTTCAGCTAATAAGTAGCACTTTGGACATGTTGAGATTACAATCAATAATAATAATAATTATATAATAATATTCTTCTTTGTCATTCATTTATGATTGCTCTTAACTCCTGCTCTTTGATATTGCTATCCAGAAATGTTTTAATTCCCTAACAGCAGTCAGTCCCACACGTGGTCCACAGCTTCCATTAGTGTCACAGCGTGGCGTAGCAAATGTGTCTGTCTGGGCTGGAAGTCTGCTGTGTATAAGCGTGAAGAACAAAACCAGATGTGCCCAGTCAACACACACACACTGGAACAATTTTGTTCTCAACGTTGTTTCAACGTTATTCGATGTTTATCCAACGCTGTTGCAGCACTGCTACGCATTGTCCCAATGTTGTCCAGTGTTTTCCTAATGTCCCAAGAATTTATAAATTGTGACGACTTTGGTCAGTGATGCCCAGTGTTGTTCAACATTGTCACAACAATGTTCTGAATTGTGACAATGTTGTCCAAATCTGTCTCAGCATTGTTAAAATGGTTGCAATGTTGGCACATTCTGTCCAATGTTGACAGATTTTGTCTGATATTGGCATGTTTTTGTCTGATATTTGCACACTTTATGCGATGGTGGCACATTTTGTACATTGTTGGCATATTTTGTCTAATGTTGGCACATTCTGCCCAATGTTGACATATTTTGTCCAATGTTGGCACATTTTGCACGGCAGCTTTGCTTTAGTTGTCCAACTGCTTTAGTTTTCCTATTTTCAATCACATTTCAGTATTACTATTATAGCCATTTTCTAATGCACGCTTTCTGTGGAGGGCCCTTGCGGTTTGGGGTAGGGATGTCTTAAGTTTTCTAGAAAGATTTCCAGTCTCTGTAAGCTGTAGATCGTGTACAAATTTTCCAAAGACATTGTATGTATCTGTAAAGCTCTCAGTCTTATGATCAGCACACAACTTAGTACAGGCTGACAATGATTGGAGTCATTCACAAAAGGTTGCTGAAAGTAAAGACTTTACAGAATTTTAAATCGGTTATAAAAAATTTAACCGGAAAGAGATCGAAATAGATTGTTTCCTCATTTTTTAGCATTTCTAAGAGGGTAAGAAAGGATTGTAACTTAAAACAGGTATATTATGAGATAGCTAATTATCTTACATTTGTAGAATTTTAAGGGAGTAAGAACAAATTGTAACTAAAAATTGGTTTAGCTAGTTTTCTCACATTTGTAAAAATTCGGAGGGAGTAAAACTCTTTTAAACTATTGTCATTTTTCCAGATTTTGTGTCTATCGTTTTCTCCTTTTGGAAAGATCCCACTCAAAATATGTAGAATATGTTATTCTGTAATGTGTAGAGATTTCTTTGGCTTAAGAAAATCGTTTTATTGTTGATATTGTGATGTCGTGGAAGTCATAAAAACCGTTGTGATGTGCATAATATGTTCTAGACAGTTGTTAGTGTAATTAATTTATTCGTTGAAACCGGATCGTTAAGTCACTGCAATAAAGATGCCATAGTAAACCACGTGACATTATCTCTATCGTCTTGACTTGCAGCTACACTGTTGGTGGTTAGTGTTTAACACGCTGTTTCATAACACGGATGATTCGCTATGTCCTCCTTTCTCCAGGCTCGGGACTAGAGTACGGACAGTAGCGGAGTTAAGTACGGTTCTAGGTAAGTAGGTAGTTTATGTTTAACGACGCTGTGTCGTAGCAAAGATGACTAGCGTCACGTCCCTCCTTCTTTGTCCAAGCTTTGGATTGGCACCGGCTCAATTCAGCTATGCTGTCAAGTAAAGGTTACTTTATGATTATGGTGGTGTTATGTAAAGTTAAGTGAGGTAATCATTTCTTATTTATAGGGCCTACTGTATTCTATCCTGTACGGATCATCTGCTTGCTAGTTCAACAAAATGCCTCTTCAAAATAAATGCCGTGTTGCTCCCAGTAAATTGCAACCGTGCCCACTCCTTATCCTGTTCCTTCCAGCTCCCACCCATTCCTTTATCTCTCCCACCTTGTTCCCCTCTCTCCCGGGCCAAGTGCAATGGAATTACTCTGTTCGCGTATCATTAGCAAGATGGCGCCAACATCATATGCTGTCTGGAACTTGTAATTGTAACTGTAATTGTAACGTGCAAATGCACTCAGTGATCTCTGTTAAGCCATCAAAGAATAATTTTATTCGCCAAGTTTTTTGAACTCCCTAATAGTTGGCTATCCAGCAAGCTTTATCTGTTTAGGACGGTAGACTACTCGATAAACCATGTTCAAAATGTATGAAGTAAGTAAGGAACATATTCTTTATCACAATAAGCTTATAAAATTTTTATGCTAGCAATTAAATGGTTCTTTTGGCTAAGTAAGTTTACACACATGGAGACGTAAATTAGCAAAATAAAAACAGGCTTAACCCTCGGGCTACCAAGGGGGGTGGTTGCCACCCCCCTAGGTTTTTGTCATCTCAAACTTTTACGTATGGAATAAAAAATTTGACCTTTTAGGTAGCTGTAGGGGGGTTCATTTGCACACGTTTTGAGGTAAAATGTGAGATGATATCTCACACCGTTCAAAAGTTATACCCAATATACCCGAGGTACCAGGGGGGTGGATACCACCCCCTTAGATTTTCGACTATATCTTATCCGTCATTTAATATTAAGAGACACAAATTATACCATTCTATAGACGGAATGTGGGGCTACATTTCTATGGTCACTGGAGTTGACCTGAGACAACCGGAAGTGCTCAAAATAAATTATAATACGCGTAACATGCGTGAAAAATGGCTGAATGGAAGGACTCCCCCTTAGTTTTTTGTCTGTAGCGTATTCATTTGTCTTTCTGGAAGAGAAACAAAGACACCATTCTTTAGAGGGAATGAAGGGCTTCATTTGCATACCTACATCTTTGTCTTTTGAATACCGGAAGTGATCAAAATAAATAATAATACGCGTAATCTGTGTGAAAATGGCTGAATACAGCGTTATAACGTAAACCGATATATATGTATGGATATATATGTATGGATGTACATTTATACTATATAAACATGTGTAGGGATGATTTTGTGTATCTTTGATACATAGATTAGTTTCAAAACACACATAATCTTATATTTGTTTATCCAAAAAAGTACAAAATGTACGCAATAATATACAATATTGCTAATTAATGGGTCCAATTGTTAAAAGTGATGTAATTTCGAGGTTAGGTTGGTCGAATCCCTAGAGTCTGAGTCAATATGTCTAGTCAAATCTTGTTGGATCTCGTGGAGATGTCTAGCTCCGTTCGAGATAATCTAATCCAAGTCGAGTCGTGGAGGTGTCTAGCTCCGTCAAGTTAATCTGATCTAAGTCGAGTCGTGGGGATGTCTAGCCCCGTTCGAGTCAGTTTAGTCTAAGTTCTTCTAGTTAAGTCAATCGTATCTGACGCTGGAGATCTGTAACAACGCAACTTGAATGTTCTCGCAAGCCGTCGCGACAGATCCTAACCCAGGCGTCTTGAGAGAGGAGCGCCTTCGATTATATACCCGATTGACGGCGCCCAAATGTCTACAGAGTCTCGTCGGCACATGTGTTCCTGATTTGGCGAGGGTTGTCGAGTAGTCGGCCTCATCGCTGGGGCGGATGTCGACGTCGTCGCGAGATCACGACCTGATCTCGTCGGTACAGGTGTTACTGATTTAGCGAGGTTCGGTACCGTCCACCAAAGGGGTAGGGATCCTCTTTAGAGCGGAAGTTGTCGGTCGCATGACGTCGCGACCGGTGCCCTGGTGTCAGGATGGTCGTCTTCGTCGAGCACGTGTTATTAATTTGGCGAAGTGTCAGCCTCGCACATCGAGGAGTGGAAGTTATCGCTGGAGCGGATGTGGATAATTGCGAGGTTATGACCCCAACTCGTCCGTCGACGTCTGCTGATCAGCCCTTCTGCGACCTGTCTTTGAGCTCCACCGTGACACTAGGTATGTAGGTAGTTTGTGTTTAACGATGCTGTGTCGTTGCAAAGATGACTAGCGTCACCCTCCTCCTTAATCCAGACTGTGGACTGGCACCGCCCGAAAACAGCAGTGGCGCAGTTCAGCAATACTGTCAACTAAGGTTACTTTATGATCATGGTGGTGTAAAGTTATGTGAGGTAATCATTGCTTATTGGCTATACCTGCCCTGTACATACAGAGCATCTGCATGATAATTCAACAAAATGCCCCTTCAAAGTAATGTCGTGTTGCTCCCAGTTAATTACAAACATGCCCACTCCTTGTCCCGTTCCTACTATCTCCCTCCCATCCATATCCCTCCAACATTGTTCCCCTCTCTCCCGGGACATGTGTAATGAAATTGCTTTGTTCGCGTATAATTAGCGAGATGGCGTCAGCGTCATAATGGTGTCTGCAACGACCTCTTGCAAGAATGGTCGTCTGTTGTCAGATGTAACGTGTAAATGCACTCAGCGATCTCTATAAAGCCATCAACAAAATTCATCAGCATTTTTGGAACTACCCACTAGTTGGCTATCCTGCAAATCTCATCTGTTTAGGTCGGTTCTTGATAAACCATGTTCAAAATATCCGAAGTAAATAATAACTAAACACACCGTTTAAAGGAAAATATTCTTATCACAATATAAAACTTCAATAGTTACAATTAAGTGGTTTTTTTGGCTAAATAAGTTTTCACACATAGAAACTAAATTAGCAAAGAAAAACAGGCTAAATATATAATGTCATCATCATCAGTTCCTCACAACCATTAGGCGACGATGTATAGGCCTACAAATAAAATGTTCTACATTGTCCTCGGCCATTTGCAAATATATAATCTGATAAACGAAAAGTGAAGCGAGACATCGTAACATCATAAAGGCTGATGTTCTAAGAGAATTAAAATAAGCACGTCACAATAAATACAAAGTATTGAAAGATGATTGCCGTCGCCCTTTTTCTTTTATATACCAGTCATGAGGCTGACACTACCAACCCCACGCCTCGATCGCTAAAGGCGGAGTTCGATGCTAATCATCCTCGTTATAACATAGCCTCATTAAACAGCAACAAAGAAACCAAAATTAGTTTGGATTATTAGTAAAAGAGTCTAGATGACGAAAAGATTTCAAAGTAAATTACTTTGATTTGAAGAAACAATATAATAATATTTAAATTATTATTATTTAAAATCGAAAATCAAAATCCGATCATTGTGCGATTCGTTGTCAGCCACAAACAGTCGACCATTTGACTCGTCCAGATGAATTCTCCATGGACTTCGTAATCCGTGTTTAGCTTCTGTGAGAACTTCTCTCTGAAATTTCAAATCCATATCCAATAACAAAACACGACCGTTCGTCTTATCAGCGACCATCACGAACCCATTTCCATCGACGGACAAATAGACTGGACGACGCATTTGTTCGACGGTCGATCCAGATTTACCACAGAATGACTTCTTATAAGTTTCCCATCTGCATCCACTGTACACACATTAGCATTACCATAACCACCGATATGACAGACCGCAAAATGATCATTGGTCAGTTTTAATGCATGCAATGGAAGACTAATACGTGCGTCTAATGGTAGATTTATTTCACGGATCAATTGTCCATCTGGCGAATATTCATTTATTTTATTTTTATTTATAACAGTTAAAATTACATTCGATTCATCTGTAACAGAGAGTCCGTGTCCCCAATCGTCTCCTGTTGACCATTTCTTTATTAACTTTCCATTTGGATCAACTCTCAAGATCTCCTTCAACTGATTGGAGTCGTTGTAATCAAAGATGTAGAGACATTTATTTCTGTTGCAGGATACTATGTCCCTTGGAGAAATTAATTCCCTCAATTTCCTTTGACGGCTGAAACTGAATTTCATCGAATCATAAACTTCAACTTCTGAACTTTTATCACTCACAACAAACAATTCTTTGTCTAAGATCGTCAATCCACTGACAGGCGTACTTTTGCTTTCTTTTGCTGTTCCGGACCATCCTCTCTTCTTCTTTTTACTGGCCTTTGTTCTGATCGTATGAAGTAAAACTGGGTCCAATTTGTATCGAAGTTCAACTGAAAATAGAAATTTTTTGTTAAATATCTTAAAATAATAAAATAATAGCTGTAGGCTTCTGCTATACTGTATATTTATCTAGCTGCGTTGAACTATAGGCTGAGAAGAACATATTACATCACATCAAGTAATATTTCAATGTCATTAACATCAGTCATATTTTTGTAGAATGGTTTGCAAATTATTTTATAAATCAGACAATTAAGAATTCAAATTGCAATTAAACCTTAAACCTATGAATGGCATTTATTACTAATCTAGATATTTTCTGTAATCTTGTCGGAGACTTCGTGTGATCAAGCGTCATGTTTCCTGTCCGCGAATAGCGGAGGAAGTTTCTGGAATCTGGTTTCAGTTCCATGAGTTTCTTATGTATTCAATTCTCAGTGTTGGGTAAACTCACACAAGAAATGAGTTAAATCAAAACTCAACTCATGCACCTCAAAATGAGTTGAAACTCAAACTCAACTCATCCTAAGTGAAATGAATTAACTCAAACTCAGTTGTTAAATGAGTTAACTCATCAACTCACACGTTTCATACCAGCACGTTCTAATCCGAACGTTGTACAAATACACAGTTACCAGGAAAATAATGGTATCATCAGTTTATTATTACTAGTATAACTGTTATTATTAATGGGATAATGGTTAAATCAGGTTATTATTACTGAGTCAAAGTAAACACCACAGTCCACATGTTTAACATCTCAAACATGACTGGTATTAGCTTTAAGCAGAAGTTTTTCAAAGTTGGTGTGTGACAGCCTGTTCCGATATAAAAAAAAACGGCTTGTTTCAACATAATATGTGCCGAGTGAGTTGAGTTTAAAATAATTGAGTTATAACTCAAACTCACAGAAAATATGAGTTAAATCAAACTCATAACTCACACTCTTTAAGGTGAGTTAACTCAAACTCAGAAATCACAGCAAGTGAGTTAACTCGTGAGTTTAAACTCATCTGAGTTAACTCATACCCAACACTGTCAATTCTATGGCGGAAGGTTCGTAATTTCTTCTTCTTTCGACGTGAAGTGATAATCTCTACATGTAGGTGTTCATAAATCGTCAGCTCACCAATGGACCGGAACTGAATTCTTCTGTATCACCCACATGTAGTTTAAGGAGGTCTTATACAATCAATGCAATCACTTCACAAAACAAATCAAACTTTCGTAGATAGCGATATATAGCCTACAATCTTCCCACAACAGCGGTATATGCTTAGCAGGTTTGATAAGCTCAACGGTCTTTATGCAATGACTTGATGAGTAATGATGACCAAGTGCCTAGCTTTCATAAGCATAAATCCACCGATATATCGTCAGAAAGAGGTTTCTTCGCCTCAAAACTCTCGTTGATCGAACTCCTTGCTCGATATTTGAAGACTGCCTTTTACCCTCGGGCTACCAAGGGGGTGGTTGCCACCCCCCCCCCTACGTTTTTATGCATAAATTTTTTTTTCATATGGAATATAATTTTGGAAATTTAGGTAGCTGTAGCAGATTCATTGGCGCACATTTTGAGGTAAACATCATGGTGGTAGCCCACGCCATTCAAAAGTTATACCCGAAATACCCGAGGCACGGGGGTGGATACCCCCTAGTTTTTCGACTGTAGCTTATTGACTATTCTTCCCAGAAGAGAAACATATATACCATTCTTTAGAGGGAATGTAGGGCTTCATTTGCATACTTACATGTTTGTCTTTTGAAAACCGGAAGTGATCAAAATTAATAATAATACGCGTAATCTGTGTGAAAATGGCTGAATGCGGCGGTTCTAGGACGATTGGTCATAGGACGATTGGTCATAGGACGATTGGTCATAGGACGATTGGTCATACGGACGATTGGTCATACGGACGATATATCCAAGATACACAAATACATACCTACACATGTTTATATACGTATAAATATGCATTCATACATATATACATGTACATGTATGCATGAAAACATGTACAATGCCGCATTCGGTATCCGGACGATTGGTCATAGGACGATTGGTCATAGGACGATTGGTCATACGAACGATTGGTCATACGGACGATTGGTCATAGGACGATTGGTCATATGCCGCTAATAAACCGACATAATTCGTTATAGTCGTTAGTTATGGACATTCTTAGTTTTAAGCTTAACGCACCGGGGCATACATCGTTTTTAGACAAATACAATCAGTGCCAATCAAGACACTTATTAAGATAATTACATGCAGGCTTCAAATAAACCTTTCACCCGCATCTTACTCAGGTATAAAAGGCAATGAAACCAAAGCAAGACATTCATTTGCAGTGAAAGAGTCAAGAAGTATTATAGTATATGAAGTATAGTAAGAAACTTCTTTGTTTTAGCCTTCGATAACCTTCGATAGTCCCATCGCCGATAGGACCTATGACTGGTAGGCCCTATGACCAATCGTCCTAAAGTATAGGACAGTTTCAAAACACACATAATCGTATATTTGTATATCCAAAAAGTAAAAAATGTACGCAACAATATAAAATATCGCTAATTATCGGTTCCTTTGTAAAAAATGATGTAATTTCGAGGTGCATTCACATAATGTACAACTAAAATATACCATTCTGTACAGAATTGAATGCTGAATCCATTGGTGTATTACAAGAAATGATATGTGAAACCAAACCCGAAATCCAGGTAGTCCGTGTTACAAAAAAGCTTGGTAGCCCGAGGGTTAAAGCACTCCTCAGTCGATATGGAAACTCACCTAATGAGAGTTCTTTTAGAAACTACCAACAGCTCTCTCTTCACTTAAAATATTTAATATACCAATCAATCAACACTTTTTTTAGACGGCATCAAGGCACATAACATTCCAACATTATATATCAAAATTCGCAACAAGCGGAGTCCCAGAAGATGAATGTCTAGCGTTGTTATAACGACCAACCATTTCGTCTAAAACGTCTATATATGATATCTTCTGGTCGAGTTAGCCGAAAAATATTTGTACATCTTCTCTTTCATCGTCCTGTTCCATCGTTCGACAACGCACGACTTTTCTTCATTTTCGGTCGAATAAAATTATAGCTCGACTCCTAACGACTTTATGTGTTTATTGTAGAATTCGGTTCCTTTATCGACCCAAAGTTGAGCGGGTTTTCGTCCGCTGCTCGTAAATATCTTCGTGAAAGCGTCGAACGCGGATTTTTCCGCTCTTATCTTTTAATGGCGCGATCCAACCGTATCTAGAAAATATATCGATAACGCATAACAGATATTTCACGTCGTCATTATCTTCGGCGAATGCGTGCATGTCGACTAGATCGGCTGCCCAAATGTCATCGATGCCTCCGACGTAAACCTTCCTTGTCCTAAATCGATGTACTACGGGTTTGTGTAATTCTTCCGCTAGTTCGTCGGTCCATTTTAACTTTTTTTCTTCTTGTACTTTATCGAAAAATTCGCGTTTTTTGAAGACTTCAAACCTAATCCGAGACTCGCTTTAGTGGACAATATAGGCTTCACTATCGCCCTCTCGATACGTTCCCGTAAAGTAGGACTAGGAATGTTATTTAATTCATTTACCATTACTCTGTCGGCTGCATTCCTCGCGGCGACGTCGCTATACCTGTCGTAAGCCAAATCGTGATGATACGCCGCGTTATTGACTCTGTCAACGGGTTTGCTCCAATCATTAGGAGTGCCGTCGGTATTCAGTCTCAAATCTAACCTAGTTCCGGGTCCCGTAAACGGTATGGCCTGGAAGATGCATCTCACCCGGAAATTTAGCCAAAGGCAACTTGATGTTGCTAGTGATCGAATATAGAGAACTGACTAGATCTCATCCACTCGAAAGAGTTTCTTTCACGAATTGAGTTTTAGTCGTTCCGCATACGACGCATACGCCTCGAAACATGGGCCTCTTATTTTTACTAATGACGTTCCGGATATCTCTCGTTTCGGTTTTCTCTTGCACTTTACGCAATACGAGTTGTTGTCGTCCCGTGCCGTTGTTATTTTAATACGAAAACATTTATATTTAAAACGATGGAAGTTAAGGATTTATCTTGGAATGAAGAAGCTTCGAAAAGATTAAACAACCCGCTATTACCGAGAAGTATAAGAGGTTTAATCGTGGGAAAGTCGGGATGCGGTAAGACGACTTTACTGCTGAATTTACTTTTGAGACCCAGATGGTTGGACTACGATAATCTGCAGGTGTTCGGAAAATCTCTCTTTCAACCGGAGTACAAGATACTTAATATTCTCTAATAATACATTAATAAAGTAACAATACGCAATGTTACACATTACACAATGTCTCAGTGCTTTCAGCACATAAGAAACTCGTATTTAAACATTTTAAAATATTTCCGCTAGCTTCATATTAATGCAGTTTATTTACGTATTTACATGATAATTGAAGTGTAAATTGAAGTAGGTAAATCCCAATGCAAAAAATGTATACCTATATTTCGATTTCGCACACGAAAATGTACAATTTTATCCATAGTACCTTTTTAAATATTGACCTTTCAAAAATTGACACGCCCTACTGCGTTAGATACTTGGAGTCTCGATGAAGGATAAGAAAAGGAACTAGGCCATCTCAAAGACGCTGGGAGTGGCATGTATTACTGACAAATTACGAGATGCCAGGTTGAGATGATACGGTAATATGATGATAAGAGATGATGAAAGCTGCATGAAAGAATTATAACAGCAGAGATCACCGGATACCGCAGTAGGGACGGTAGAAGAAGAGATGGGGATACAAGATACAACAAGACCTGAAGTCTCTCAGATTGAAGAAAGAAGATACTAGTGACAGAAACAAGAGAAGAAGGATCCGTGTGGCTGACCTCTCCTCTGTGGCATCAAGGAGATATATAAATGTTGCTAATTAATTATAATTAATCATCCATTTTGACAGGACTTCCCCCAACAGATTGCGATCTCTGACTAGGGCTCCCTCTCTCTGCCTCGTGCATTGTATAATAACATCGTTTTAGAATATTTCGCAGTGTCTCAATGTCGAAAACAGGGATAATATTAAAATTCTTTTTATAAATTTAATAAGCGCCAATATCAAATGGCCAAGCATCAATACTTACCTCCGTTGCTCAAGATGAAGTTCACCAGATGAGTCTGTTGTGTGTTTCTGAGGGCATTCAAGAACTTTTCGTAGATGCCTTTGTCGATAACATACTTCAGAAGTTTCCCACTCCTTCCGTACGAGTCCGAGACGGCCTTGACCTCGGTGACCTCCTGCCTCGTCAGTGATCGACGGGCAAGCAGCTCATCAAGGAGTCCAAAGTCTGGATCAAGACGATTCGTGATTTGGTAATTGTGTGCCTCTATTAGATCTCTGAGGTCCATTTCACCTGTGTCAGATAAGACTGAAGATAAACGAATTGTTTGTTTCATTAGGAAAAAACTATCATTAAGTAATCATTAAGTCATAAAGTGATTGCGTCTTTCAGCGGTTGAGTCATTAAGCCATTAAATAATTAAGTCACAAAGGCACTAAGGCATTAAGTCGTTGAGTGATTAAGGCGTTGTCATTAAGTTATCACATCATTAAGTCATTATGGCAATAAGCCGTTAAGACATTGAATAGTTAAGCCGCTGTGTCACTATATCATCAAGTCATTAAGGCAATGAAATATTGGATCACTGAATCATTAAGGCATTAAGTCATTATTTTACTTGTTTGGCAGGTTATTCCTCTGTGTATTCGTGCTTGTTTTCTTTCACGCATTCGTACACTTTGAACACACGCCAATTCTTGTATTCGTAATTTCATTTGTTTCATTTATGGTCAGTCATAGCCAACCGTCCACGGTCGGTCAATCAAATTATTTGCCATTCTTTGTCCTTCAGTTGTAATCGTTATCGTAATCTCGATATCTATAGGGCGCCCGTACAGCTAAGTCGCGGAAGCAAACTTATTCAAAGGCGTCCAGTCAGAAGGAACTCGATAGGCAAGGTCAGGTCAATGATTACACATAATATAAATTAAACTATAACAGGACCAGATTACAAAGTGACACATGCACAACTAAATATAACTAAAGATGCATCGATTAACAAAAAAACTTGTAAACAGTTGAGATTCCTGTCTTGCAAAGTAAGTAGGCCTACTTGTCTTTACGATGAGCTAACAAGAGCTGATGAATGCATATGGTGCTTATGATGCAGCGATAGAGGTTTTTCTCAGCGGAGGATACTGGTAACCCGCTCTACGGGAGCATTCCCCGGTCCCGCTCGTTCTCGACTCCCGGTCACTACTCATCGCAAGTTCTCCAATCGAGCCACATCACACACGGCACCACGCATTCTCGATTCCTCCACAATCATTGCCAATTATCCACCATCATCTGCTGCAGGCTCCTCTGCTTATATCATCACTCCTCGGGCTTTCCACTCTGAATTGAAGTCTCGCCTCTTCAAGAATTCATACCCAGACTCACCTGATACTCCACAATTAGGCCGATTCACCCGTCAGTCATTAAACGTCATTATAGTATAATCACTCATAGATCACACTTACATGCATTTAGATGGACATAATTGTATTTGTACCTCGGAGCGGAGGAGACGGTGATAGAGAAGGGAGACGAAGACTCCATATGGTACGGACACGTGAGACGGATGGCGGGAGAGAGACTGCCCAATGCGGCGCTACACGGTCACGTGGAGGGAACCGGGGAAGGCAACGGAAGACCTGGATGGACAACATCCAAGAAGACCTACAGAAGAGGGGTACAGACATAACAAAGATCGGCAGCATAGTACGGAATAGAGAACACTGGAAAGGCTTCATATAGGGCCTCATCGTCGGGAAACTGACGGAAGAGAAATAAGAAGAAGAATTGTATTTGTAATTAAAAGCTTCCACAGCACCGGTGTTTATGGCACAACGCATAAACCGATGGCGTTTCTGTGGAGGTGATGTGCGTAAGTGATTGGATGTGTGTGTGTGTTTGTGTGCGTGTTTGTGTGTGACACTGTGCGTGTGAGTGTGAAAACAGAACTAAGAAATTCACCTCTTTATGATAACTATTTATGAATGTACAGATTTCTTGCAAACAACTAAGCGCCATTAAATATTTTGTTCTTTGAATACAGAGACAATGAGGACAATGAATAAATTGCATTTGTTACAAACATCCCATTGTCTTCCACTGTCTCTCTGTTTCTCCTTTTGTCAGCTCAAATGTATCTCGTTATTCACTTAAACATCAGAACTACTAAATGACTTCATGATCTATAGCTTGAACACTTGTTTCTCGCCTTTGGAATTAGCACTGCCATTTACCCTGCAATTTCTCCCATGTTTAGTAGCAAGTAGGCATATGTGCGTAAATACACTAAATAAAACATCGAACACTTGCCGACTTCTTTTCTAAATCGGTCGCTGTCGATGTTAACTGTTTTGGCATTGACGATCTCTGAAGGTCTTGCGACGGTTTCTACGTTGAATAACTTCAAGACAAGATCGGAGTTCGTCTGGAGCTTAGTAAGATCCGACGCCGAATGGCACCACAACCAAACAATGGGAGTTTTGTCCAGAAGAGAATCAAGGATTTCGATGTTTTCAGCCTTGAGTTGCTGTTCGAGAGGAGCAGCCTTTGATTTGGTTTTGTCTCGTAAATCATTCAGAGTTTTGACCATTTGTTCCTCAACCGTCTTTCGGTTTTTCAAGTTCGAGCACTGGATTTCAACTTTTACGACAACTGCGGGAAAAGCATAAATTAGTCGATATATTAAATCAGGCGATTATTTCACTTCTTTGAGACTGCAGTTTTACTTACATTGCTTATTCAGACAGGAATAGTCTAATGCTCAAAAGCAGTTCTAAGATCTGTGTAACATGGAGCCCATCTTAGAATTCCATTTTAATTTAATTACGAAAACTTTTGCAAGCGTTCCTGGTAAGAGACTTAAGTTTTCTTGAACGAGAGTTTTTGGTTTTGATGAGCCATCGGTCCATACCTCGCACATTAGACACCGGTCCGATTGAATCTACCAGTTATTACTATTACAATTAGAATGTCATAAAAAATATCCTAGTACCACATAATGTCGTTTACTAGTCAAAACAATCTCGCATTTCAGGTAATCTTTGCTACAATAGTATGGATGGAATATCAACTGTACGTTGGCTTCCAGCTAGACTTCTCGCGGGACCTTTAAAGTTGCCGGAAAAATGCTAAAATTCTTCCAAGATAAAACAGAAAATGTAGACATAAAATAATCTGAATTTCAAGGTTGTTTAGCGGTCTAGTTTGAAAGAGGATGTAATCCAAACCTCCTCCATTTGTTACAACTCTTGTGCAAAGGGTCTGTTTGCTTTCGCGAAGACATCGGACGAACTTTGAATATCTTGAATCATCAAGAGATTTCGCCAGGTGCAACAAATTCTCCTTTTTCACGCTGACTTCTCGACTTTTGTCTTTTCCACTGTTGACAAATCTAGTCTGGATATCGGTCAGACAATCCACGCATCGTAATCGGTTTAACAAACCCTTCGTCTGGATATTCTCCACAAGATATAACCGCGTGTTTCTGCAAATAACGGGTCTCTTGTAGCGTTCCCTATAAAATTCTAAAAAAATAATTAATTCTTTATTGTTCACGTTCTTCTTGTGCTAAGTTTTGCAAAGTTAATACCTGCAAGGAACACAAAAGTAGTAAACTTCACAAACATTTGCTTGTTCTTTAAAAGTTCGTATATTTCAATGTATCGTATCGTATACAGTATAGATCTATAGATTTATATAGCGCCTCTCTCAGAATAACTATTCAGAGGCGCTCTCAGCTATAAAACCCAGGGGAAAAGAAACGTCTTTAAAGAACAAGAGACCAAAGAGGAAAACCAGTCATTAGTTTAGCTTTTAGTGAGGTGGAAAGTCATTCCACGTAGAGGGACCAACCACAGCAAATGCCCGGCGTTGAGCCAAGGCAATCCTAATCCTAGGAGCAAAAAGATCAAGCCAGTCAGCAGAGCGCAAGGAACGAGAGGAGGTCGATCGCAGATAACGGCTTTCGCATATAGTCAGAAAGATACTTTGGGGCACTGCTCAGCTGCGCTTTGGATACTAGAAAGAAGATCTTAAAATGGATGCGCGCAGTGATAGGAAGCCAGTGCAAGACATCAAGCATAGCCTATATGTAGAAATATGCGAAAGGCGAGCGAGTCGGACTATGAGCCTAGCTGAAGCATTTAAGACCGATTGAACAGAGGAAAAGACGCTGTTTCGGGAGGCCCATAAGAAGTGAGTTGCAGTAGTCTAGTCGGGAACAGATAAACGCATGTACTATGGTGGCAAAGACAGAGGAAGAGACCGATTGTCTGATGGTTCTGAGCCGCCTCAGTTGAAAGAAGCAGGAGCGGGTCAGGTTAGATAATATTATGTGCTCCGTGAACGTGAGGGAGGAGTCAAGCGTGACACCCAGGTCACGGACACTAGAAGAGTATGTGTAGGCAGGGAATTTCTCAGTCAGTAATTGAAAGCCAAGTTTGGAAAGCTGTTGTCTATTCCCAAACCAGATCAACTGAGTCTTTGTAGCATTTAGGCAGAGACGGTTAGTCGACATCCAGTAGTGAAGATCAGAAACAAGACAATCAATAGAACGGACTAGTGATAGTTGATCAGATGATGGCCCATGAACGAAAGCCTGGGTATCATCTGCATAAAGATGGCCATTTGCATTGAAAATGGCAAAGTACAACTATAGGCTACAGTGCTACACCTTTTGTCACTGTGAACAGTACTCAGCTCATCCAATCTAATGAAATTAGTATACTTACAATAAGGAACTGTATATGGCGTCGCGAAATTGGCGCTATATAACCTTATTAAATAAATAAATAGCAATGTACCATTAACAAAAGGTTAATGATTATATGAAATGTACATCTTGAAGAGCAGCTTCAAATGATACTAATAATTATCCTGGAAGCCATTCAACTTAAACCCGTATGTTTCTGAAACATTTCTATAGCGCATTTTCTACTTTGTCATAATTACTTGCCTTTTAGATTTCGCCAGATGATATTTTTGAATCTTCTTCGTATGATTCTTTGAAACCAACAGAAATCGACGGACGCCATATTGCGGATAATTTCCTCATCTGTTGGTTGACCTAACTGACTTCTAATGACACTCGAATGTCCATAAACCCTTCCCAGAATCAAATCCAGTAGCTCCAGTGGAAGATGGTGCATCTAAAAATTCCCAATTCAATTCAATTACTTCTTAAAAACATGAATAAATTTGGGACAGAACGGGTACCAAAAGTCGTCACACTACGGTTTTAAACTCTCAAGTAGTGGCCATATTGATGCCTGGGCGTTTGAAATTTAACTAGACATCATCTTAGATAGATTATTTTCTCTTTTATGGGTCTTCAGAGTTCATACAGAATGGAATTGTAATTAGTAACTTCTATAGCGCCGGTGTCTAAAGCACAAGGCATCAATCGATGGCACGCCAAAACATAGTCGAAATCAAATCAATATCGAATGGATGAAGTCTGAGAGCAATAGGCCTATACATGCAGATGAGATTGAAGATGAGTTTAATATTTAAGATTCACTTAAATGCTCAGCGATCTTTCTTTGGGAGATATCCATTGGTACAAAATTTTTAGTTTGGCTTTATTTAACCAACGTTCCATTTTTGGAACATAATTTGTAATGTTAAAAAAACTAATTCTGCCTTGATAAATTTATTATATTTGCATATCAAATGAAAGATCTAAGAATGGAGAATGTAAAACAGTGGTAATTTTCTGATTGACTTTATTTATTTTTGTGCTACAGATGCGTAATTTTGACGAATTTTGTGATTTTTGAACAAAATCTTTTAGGAAGTTGAAATAAATATTTGTGTCATAATTTTACAGGTGAGACAAGTTGTATTTTGTTGATTGATATCTAAAGTCAGTGATAAAAATCAAAATTACTGAAAAAGAAGCAAAACTCTAGAAGAAAAAACCGAGTTTTGAAGCATGTTCCATTTTTGGAACGTTGGGGCACTCCCATTAGTATAATTCCAACATGAGGTGATTGTGTTCCTTGATCATAATTTGTCAGTATATACTGCTGGATTGTTGCATGTATCATTAATTTGTTTTTAATACTATGTTTCATTTAATTTATTTTTAACCAGGGGCGTAGCCAGGAAAGAATTTGGGGGGGTAAGTTTTCGGGGGTTTCCATTGAAAACTGTCAAAAAAGTTCAGTTTTTTGTATTTCGCCTATAATTGCATAGAAAAAATGTCGGCAATTTATTTAGGGTGACCCCACCCCGTAAGACCCCTTATATATGCCCATGTGTTAACACTGATTTTGTAATAATTAGTACATATTTTAAATTGGAATGTTAGGAAATAACGCAATAGCTGCAACACGGTTGAGAACGGTACCTGATGCGCTCTAATAGCAACTGCGATGTCTAAATCCATGATAGGAGGATGTAATGCCATGCATGCAGCTGACAAGAGATCTCTCTATAATGGCAGAGTGTGCACTATATAATCAGTAACACAAATCTTTGCAATTTTGAATTGTTCATTTCAAACTTAGCATTTATGAGTCGGTGGGTGCCTAACTATGGACATCATGGGTTAGAGATGTTTATAAGAGGAAAGCCAATCAGATTTTGTTATAAGATCTGGATGTCTTATTCGTGAATAGGATGTTCATCCATATCAAGCAACAATTTATTGTGGCAGGAGTAGGCGACCCACATAACCCCTTTTTGTGAGCGCGTTGTCATGAATTTTGCCTAACTCATCACAGGAAACCATATCACATGCTATTACTTGCCAATCTTTTTACTAGTTACAGTCTTCTGTCTAAGCTGAGGTGTGGGGCAGCAGTCATTCAGAGGTGCTATTCCAGTTCGACCGTTACGTCCGTGATGGTCGAACTAGAACAGAACCTCTGAATGACAAGAAAATGTTTGAAAAACAAGAAAGAATGCACATCTCATGCCAAAATTGTTGTTGTTGGGTAGTCAGATAACAATGTAGTAGCATGTTCCAGCAGTATCAATACTGTAAATCCTGTAAAAAGTGCTCAGGCACGTCAAAGGTTGCCATGACACATTGCGATGGGGTCGAGCAATACATTCCTCTCATTAGTCAGGCTCGTTGTTTTTTTCAATTTTTTAACCCTCAGACTACCAGAATTTTTTTGATACACTGAGTACCAGTGGGGTCAAAAATGACCCCAACACAATTTTTACAATAAGTTCTTTGTTTTTTACATTTTTATTTATTGCCATGAAAACAAATATTAGTAAAGTATTTGGAACATGACTAGGCTGTTGAAATGAATAAATTTTTAATTTAATATTTTCAGATTAGTGTTCAAAGTGTTCGAGTGTTCTATGTTCAAAACTAGTATTGACAATATCCGGTCATTACAGTTACTGTTTACAGTTTATGCAGGTTTACTCGGCAAGAACGACATAATTGCGCTTACTTTTTGCACAGATTATATTCGACTTCTTATCATTTTCTTATGATTTTGTCCACTTGTCAAATAAGTGCAAGTTGTTTAGGATATTGACTTTCTATTCTACGCACCACATCGTCAAATCTAAGGGTATGTGATAATTTCTGGAACCGATTTCTAGTCATGCTGTCGCTGAAACAACGTCTAAACTCTACATTTTTGCTGTACTGCTTCATTTCTAGGTTTGTCAGATATATCACTCCATGTTTCACCATAAATGGCACTGCCTTCCTTATTTATCCACTTCTGTTTCCTTTAGAATTGTTTTTTCACGACTAGTTTGAACCTGTTAGCAGACTGTCAACATTTTTGGCAATACATTTACTAAGTAAACTATATATAATAGTTTATATTTGTTAAAATACATTTAAAATCAATGTTAGCTCAATAAAAATGCATTTTGTTATTTTTACATATGTCAGAATTATTCAGTTTACACTGGGGTCAAAAATGACCCCACTGGTACTCAGTGTATAAATGGTATACCAGCGCCATCTGGTGATAGAAAATGTAAAATAAAACTTGGAATTTTGTACAAAACAGGATTACCTATAAAGTCATAAAATTTCATTGAGATATCTCTTATGGGGGTGAGCAGCACTAGTGCAAACTACCTCTGGGGTCATTTTTGACCCCACTGGTAGTCGCAGGGTTAAGAAAAACACTATCAAAGAATGTGTCAGGTGCCTCAAGAAACTTCAAGTGAACTGTTTTGAAAGTTGTCATACCTTTAAATAAACTGGTTTTCAGTAAATTGTGTATAAGCCAATATTGTATCGTTTATTCATGTTGAACTGCCATTGTAAAAAAAATGCTAGTGGGAATGACCCAACGTTTCATTTTTGGAACATCCCAAAAAATGGCCTTAAATGTGAAATATAACTAAAAGATTGTCATATTTTCTGTTTTAATACTATCAACATAAAACACATATCTAAGGGCCATCTCAAAATTCCACCTAAAAGGCATAGTGGGTAAATAAAGGTTAAAGACCCCAAGTAGCTTTACAGATAAGATGAGCTAGTAAGAAGTATTATACTTCTAACTTCTTACATATTATGTCAGAGATTAATCAATCTCACAAGGTGTGTGCAATTTATTCTTTATCGTAATCGTGCACCTTAAGTTTCTAAAGCACTACTCTAACGCTAAGCGCCGGGCACCATCAGATTCTTATTCACGAGCGCTTTTAGAATAATTGTTGTCTAAAGATAATTAAAAAATGGAGATCAAGTCCGGTCGTCAGATAGACCAGAGAGTGGAGGCAGAGGAGCTGACAAGGAGGGGTTCGTTGAGGACGATGAAGCTTGGTTTGAATGGATTAGGGTAGGAATGCCTTTAGAGGTGATATATCGATCGCCTCTGAGTAGAAATCTTGAAGGGGCGCTATGTCAAGTTTCTTTGATTGATTGATTGATTGATATGAAATGGACACTAGACAGCCTGTGGGTTGATATTCATTCGAGAATATTACAGACTGTTTCTTTTTGTAAGAATAGTCGAATATTGTTGGTTTCTTAGTTTTTGGTTTCTATAATGAATCATAGACGTTAAAGATTTTTAGGATTGACTGAAAGACCTACAGTTGAGTTGGAAGTCGCGGACAAGTCATCTTCGTCACAGCGTTCCTCCAATTCGCCTTTGGCATCAACACCTGAAAAGGTGACGCAGCCCAGCCAATCATAAGTCATGTAGAGGTATTTCAACGGCCTCGCGTCCTCAGGGCAGACCAGACAAATGCATGAAGAAAACCTAAAGAGGCTTAGGCCTAATATAACTTGGCGTAATTTGACATGATTTTTTTATCATTTGTACCATTATTATTATCAATAAATATTAACTTTTTAACTTGATGATCGCAAGAAAAACGAGGAGAGATTTAAGGAGTTTGCACGGATTGACCATAAGGTAGGAGTGCTGGTGCTGAGGGACTTTGTAGATCAAACAGGCCAATTTAAATGTTTTCTGAATTCAACAGGAAGCCAATGCAGCTGATGGGGCAGGACTGAGGAGCTTGTTCGCAATGGGACACGCAGCACTAAGCGAGCTAAGAAGTTTTGTATGCTTTGCAGTCAGTTAAGTACAAGGTCCGCGGGTACGGGTAAGGGTAATGGTACGGGTTTACGGGTACGGGGCGGGTAGCAAAAATGATCTACCCGAAGACCTCTGGTGCAGCCCAACTGGAAATATTCGCATATCTTGCAATACATGCGAGAGACGCTACACTGGATTGCTGTTGCCGAACGGATTTCGTTTAAGATTATCTTGCTGGTACGTGCTTCAATGGTGACTCTGCCGCGGCATACATCGAGGTGCTTTGCGTTTCAGTTTCAAGTCAACCTGGTCGGCGATAGTAGAACTCTACTAGCCGTGGAGATATGCAGGAGCCGCGCTCTCGCACTTCAACTCGAGCTTGTCGTGCCTTCTCATTTACTGGACCATCTCCGTGGAACAGTCTTCCATTGCATTTACGTGCTGTTGCATTCGCTCTATGCAGCAGACATTCTCACGCTGTTTTAAACTCACGTGTTTAGATCAGACAGATCTATGGATATGTGCAGCGCCTTTGTGATACACCTAATAGGCGCTATATTAAGTGTCTTGAGACATACAAAGACACATACGTACATACATAATTTTATTATACTGTTGATTTGTGCAATTGCTCTCGGCATCCTTATTAGGCCATGAATTTATCATACTCACCAAAGTAAGTAGAAGCTCTGTTGAACTCTTCTCGAGACCAGGTGAGCGAAACCCTGAGAGCTTCTGTAATCGAAAGCATTTCAATGAAGACCCTCTCGATGATTCCCTTCAGTTTGTCCGTCTTTAGAAGATCGATCAGTTGCAGCAGCTCATCATTTGTCATGCAGTGGATGTAGATGACGATGCTCTGTCCTTTCCTGGCGGCAATGAGTCTCTGATGGGTGATTTCCAGCAACCGAGCGGCTTCTTCCAAAGAGCGATTATCTAGAACCTCCGTTAACCGGGAAATGAGATCCTCTTCCAACTGATCTACGTTTTCAACGGTGCCTTCAAGGTTCGCATGAACTCGAACAGCGACTGCATACATAAAAACAGAGCCTTATTTTAATTTCTTTATTTACGATTTATCTGCAACTGCACGATACAGATATATCGCAGTAAAAAAAGAACAGCACATGCAACTTGCATATTCCAAACACGCTAAGGACATTGAACAACGCAATAACATGTGGAACACTTCACAATTATATGCGTGTCATCCTTAATCTATTTACAATTGCAATTTATTACACGCGCATGGTCAGTAAATCTTCATTTGAGGGCCGAGACAAGTGGCTTCAAAGTTCACATGGTCTCGGTCGACAACTGCCCACAGATATATTTGTGGCTGAGGTTAACGCAATTGAACTTGAAACTTTGCCGCAATCAGAAGCTGTTCCTAATTTCGACCGAAATTTTCAACCCTGACAGTATTTCCACTGAACAAAACAATTCCTTATTGTTAACTAATAGTTTAATACAGCGTTGCATGCGTCACAGCTGTGTTAATTACTTTTGTTGGATTATTTAGGTTGTTAACTGACTAATTCTCGATTATTCGTTCAGAATCGTTCCGTAATTGTTCAGTCGAACATTCATTCATTCACACACTTACTCAATTGGTCACTCAATATGCCAGTTACTCATTCAATCAGACAGAAAACGACTGAATCTGCAGCTGAATACTGCTTAATAGATAACTCACCTCCTCCTTCTGAAAGTAGCTTGGCAATGCGACTTTGTTTGGAATCGTGTAAGCAATCTATTGTCTTTTTGTATTGTCGATTACTGAATTTTGTCATAATTTCCAGCAGTGCCTCGTTTTTCTCAGAATCAGTTGGCTTCGAAAAGATGAACTGTTTTTGCCGATTATTAATGACTTTCTCAGTATACAATCTGTTGCATAGTTCGCTCGTATCGAGAAGGTCCATTAAACTCTCGCGATTAGCATCCAATCGTTTGATGTCAGACTCATTAAGTGGCCAATCGTCTTCAAATTGAAACCTATTATCTATACGAATAACAAGAGTTACCTTCTATAATTCTAATGCATAAGGACAGTAAGAGAGGATTGGTCTCATTCTACTGAAACACACAATAAATAAAATAAGTTATGAATGGAACGGTAACATAAAACCGAGTTGCTCGTTACTGTGTTACCTTCAACACAATAGCCTACCTTAAATAACCGTTGCTACTTTTAGTAACAACGATTGTACCTATTACTACAAAGCTTCTTCTGGAAAATAGCAGAATAGCAAGACTAACTACACTTTATGTTACCTGTTGACGTAAGTTTTAATTGCTTACAGCCTTTATTATAAAATCCAACCTACACAGTTGCCTGACGAATAACTTTTACATGACGTCGTTATTGTATTGTATTGAAACATGGTTATGGTCGAACATACAGTTACCCTTTGTTATGTGAAATTTGTGCCTCTGTCAACATTCGGCTTTATATATATATATCTTCGTTTATTGATTATTCGGGATGTCACACCGCATCCAGGTACAAGTTAAATTAGAATTTAGATAGTAAGTTCGTTGCTATCGTTGTTCTCATATGAAAGGTTTGTTTGCTATTTTCTATATAAAACTCTTGGTATATAGTTTTATCGTCTTTGGCTGGGAGCTTAAAATCGTGCGGCCTGGGTCGAAGATTGTAATGTTTTTGCACTACCCCCTGGAAATAATCCCCGAAGCACATGGTTTTCATTCCAGATCACTGCCTGCAATAGTCTCCTCTCTGCCTCGCCAATCATCATTTCGTTGCACTTTTGCAAACTGACAAATGCTTGAAAATCATGCTGCGTTCTAAGTTCAGTGAACGGCAAATACCTTTTTCTGCATGCAGCCTTTTACATTACTAAGATACAAATGTTCACATAACACCTATGTGTACTCGTGTCTACAAGACTCTACATACATTGTAAGAGCACTTCATGAGTGTGTGCTTCAATCAATTAATAGGATATTAGCTTCTTACCTCCGTCGGCGTTTAAATAGTTGACCAAATGAATTTGTCCACTGTCCCCGAGAGCTGAGACCAATTCATTCGCCTTCTTGTTCACTAGTATATGGTCAAGAAGTATTCTGTTTTTCTTCTCTGTTGTGTTATCTCTGAGCTTTATCTCGTGCACGGCTTCTCTTGTCAGAATCATACTGGCCAGTAATTTTTCTAACAATCCGAAATCCGGATCAATTCGATCCACCAGAAAAACCCTGTGTTTCTGAAATCTCTCCTCCATTTTTCTTAGACCCCTTCGTCTGTTCAGGTTTCGGAAGACACTTGAGAGCAGCAATTACGCGGCGGCGTGGCTTCACGGGAACGTTACTTTGCTACTCAGTGAAAAGCGCAGTTAAAACTCGGCATCAGTATGGTAAGTACAGTCAAAGCCCATTAGGATAAATCTGGGACATACACGAATGATATGGGCTGTAGCCCAACAATATTGACACACACTATGATGAATGCTATCTAGGCCAGATTAAAAGATTTGCGCGAATGTCAATTACGAGTGGTCAGGACAGGTCTCGTTGCGTGGCAGTTGATTGCTTACAAACGACGCACAGACCTCGATGTACGAAATCTTACAATTGACATGAACCAGCGTTCTTGCAACAACCAGTCTCAGGACAACGCTACAATATAAGAGAGCTATAAGTGGTTTACAATGCGTAAAATTAATAATTATGTGATTCAGTTCAATTTATTTCCTGTAGCCAGCATATTACAGTTATGGCAGCATATGTAGTAATTTACATTGATAGTGGTAACCAAGGGGAGACCCAGGAGGGATGAACAATCCCGCTATTAGGGCCACCTAGTAATTGTGGATATTACAACGTTACAATAACGCATCACAGCCAGTTCAAATAGGTACAGGAACACAATAATAATCAAGAATTGTGTTAATTAATAGAACATTTACTGATGTAACCCATCTAACATAGCTTCACTATAGGGGTCTGCGGGTATACCCGTACCCGCGGGTTTACCCGTACCCGACCCGTACCCGCGGGTCGGGTACGGGTCGGGTACGCATTTCACGGGTCGGGTCGGGTACGGGTAGGGTCATCACGGGTACGGGTATACCCGGTTTTACCCGTACAGACGTGAAGTTTATAGGTTACAATGTCGCCTTACATAATATAATAGTGAATCTGGCACCGGCAAAGACTTACTTACATGCAGTCTAACTGGCACATCCTAAATCTACTACATGCAGTCTAACTGGCACATCCTAAATCTAAATGCCATATGCCTGCACATAATTTATATACATATACATATATACAGTTATATACATTTACACATAATATAGACAGATCTACATAAATATACAAATATATGCATACACATATATGCATTTGCACATATATACATATTATACACATATACAGGGTGGCCCAATAAAAATGTTCCTCCAGATAAAAATGCAATTTCTCCGCAACCAATTTAGATTTTTCTACAACTTTCAGGATATATAGGGGAAAGATATTTTAAGGATTCCTGAAACCTTCACTGAAAAGTTTCATTGCTTCAAAAATTACAGCTGTTTAAATATTCAATTCCGTATTTTCAAATTACAAACAAAAATTAACAGTCACTTGTCATTTTCAATGTCAAATAACATCACCTTCCATTACGAATTCAGAAACCTGTTAGACAGTTTATCTCAAAGCATGTTCGCCGTGTACACCACCAGCTTTCACATAATCTCAAAGTCTTTTGTGAAGCTCAGTATTGTCTTTGTAATTGAGTCCTGTGGCAGCTGATCCCATAATATTAACTGCAAGACTTTCTTCAGCTCGTCAGTGTTCTTCAGCTTGGGATGAAATGTCTGGTAGCATTCAAGCATAGCTACCCAGACGTGGTAACCAAGATGGTTAAGGTCTGGCGACTTTGTTAGACATTCGTCTTTGCCAATTAATTAACTGCAGTTGATGGCAATAGTCTTGAGCTATAGGCCTAATTTGCCGTTTGAGCAGGCGTAACATCCTGCTGGAAAATGTAACCAGGCGGTAGAACAGACTTGCAGGACTTCGTCAATCAGTCTGGATAACAGAGTTTCAACGTAAAGTTTAATGTCTACTTTAGCCTTGTCTGGAATGAAGACAGCACACCTTCCTTACTGCTGTAAAAACGCCATCAGAAACCATGAAGTGCTTCGAAAACTTGGCTCTCTCAACCACCAGGCGAGTTTCGCGAACGTCGCGCCTCTTGCCGGCAGACCAAACGCAGTCGTTCTGAGGGTTAACCGCCGGGTTCAGGTCCCATTTTTCGACAGATTCTGAGATGATCCGAGCTGGAATAGGACAAAATGCAGAGAAATGAACAGACGATCGACAAGTGTTCAGTTCTTCAGTGACTCAATCAACGAGGCCATGCTGAGCTTCATAAAAGACTGAGCTTGTGCGAAAGCTGGGGCGTGCACTTTGTACATGCTTTGAGATAAACTGTCTAACAGATTTTTGAATTCTTAATGAAAGGTGATGTTATTTGACATCGAAAATCACAAAGCGACTGTTCAAATTTTATTTGTAAATTTGAAAATACGGAATTGAATATTTAAACAGCTGTAATTTTTGAAGAAATGAAACATTTTCAGTGAAATTTTCAGAATTGTTAAATAATCTTCTCCCTGTAAATCCTGAAAATATGATAGAAAGATCTCAATTGATTGCGGAGAAATTGCATTTTATCCGGTAGGACATTTTTTATTGGGCCACCCTGTACATACACACATACATAATACACTTTTACACACATATATACATTTGCACATATATACACGTACTTATGCACATATATTATGCTTATACACATGATTATCTACATATATACATATACCATATATGTATATATACATATACACATGTCCATGGTTCTTGTGAACCATGGACATGTGTATATGTGAATTTATTGATAGTTGTCAAATTGAAGTTGTTAAGTGATTTGTTCCATTAGCACGATCTAAAAGCTTTTCCAGTCAGGCAGGAACGTTGGAGACCCGGGCTAAACAGCCTTGTTTTTCTTACAACAGGTTGTGGCAGTTCAGGAAGATATATTTCAGAGTTTATCATCCCTTACCCTCTGTGAAATGTTTAGACTATTAAATTAGCGGTATTATGCATGACTGGAGAGATAAGACGATTGATCCCATACTGGCTGGGTGGCCTTAAGAGGAAGACCGAGAATGATATTGTTGGACTGGATGATGGAGGAGGATTACAGCTATTTGAAGGCCAGACAGCGTGACGAATGGCAACATTGGACATATGAACCTGCCTATAGGAAGGCAGAGAACCAAAAGAAGAAGACATGCATGCGTGTATATAAATATACATATATATACATATATACATACATAAATACATACATACACAGAAATGCTTGCCAGTAAATAGGCATATACGGTTGTTTTTTAAGAGTTCTACTGATACGTCAATAATTTTTGCTTTCGCACATCTAACCGTATTGAAGGCCGTCGTAATGTTTTAACTTGGACGATATTATTAGTAACTCTGAGTTTTCTCACATCAAATAATGGCAACCGTTGAAACGACAAATCTACGTCAGATGTAAGTAATAAAGTACATTACATTATTATGAGTATTAATAATTACGTGTGTGCGTGAACCCGCTATTGGTGGCTCTTTTTTCTTATCTACAGTGCATTGTTTTGCTTCTAAACCGTAGTAATTTAGTATAGATGATACGGCGAGGTAGAGACCTGGTCACCAGGGCTCATATGCCAAGGCTAAGAAAATGAAGTCGCTAACACTTCATACTCATGGCTGCCTCAGGGCTAGCTTAACGAACCGCTCTTGTTCCTCTGCCTCCTCCTTCTCCTTCTCCTGCTCCTATTCACCTCCTCCTCTTTTTAGTATATAGCAGTAGAAGTCTATCATCATCGTCATCATCACCATGAGTTGCTGACGCCAACCATTTGGCGGCGATGGGTACAAATAAATTTTCTCCCTTGTCCTGCTGCTGCTGCTACTACTACTACAGTATACTACTACAACTATACTACTACTACAACTACTACTACTACTGCAACTGCTACTGCTACTGCTACTGCTACTGCTACTGCTACTGCTACTGCTACTGCTACTGCTACTGCTACTGCTACTGCTACTGCTACTGCCACTGCCACTGCCACTACTACTACTACTACTACTACTACTACTACTACAACTACTACTACTACTACTACTACTACTACTACTACTACTACTACTACTACTACTACTACTACTACTACTACTACTACTACTACTATTAAAAATAATTGTTGGTTATTTCTACTATTACTACTACTATTACTACTCAACTAGTTCTACTATTACTACTACAACTACAACAACAAGTACTATTACTACTACCACTACCACTACCATTACCACTGCCAGTACTACTACTACTACTACTACTACTACTACTACTACTACTACTACTACTACTACTACTACTACTGCTGCTGCTGCTGCTGCTGCTGCTGCTGCTGCTGCTGCTGCTGCTGCTGCTGCTGCTGCTGCTGCTGCTGCTGCTACTATCATCATCAGTCAATTTATTATTACTTCATACTGAGGTGTAAGGCTGTAAGCCTATTAGCCCGGTAGGGACTGGGACTGTGAGAAGGCGTGCTAATGACGTGGCGGGTACTGTACGGGTAACGGGTATACCCGCGGGTACGGGTCGGGTCGGGTAGTAATTTTGACCACGGGTCGGGTACGGGTACGGGTAACGGTCCTGTATTACGGGTACGGGTCGGGTAGCAAAAATGCTCTACCCGCAGTCCTCTACTTCACTAACACACTCAATGAAGAAAACGATGAAGATTCAGGTAATGACGTAGTTTATTCTTAAAGATATGCAAACCAGGTTATTGACGAAAAGATAAGGCTATACTTTTCCAAGCGTTGGCCTCTAAAAACCTGATAGAAAACAGCTGTGTGTTTGTATGAGCAAAAGGTCGTCGATATAACTTAGAAACTTTTAGAGTACGAGTGAATTTCGGAGGCGAGAAGAAAGAGTTTTCTATAAATTTCTGTTAATAAATTAGGCTCATAACAATACATAAATTCAACTATCTTTGCCGTCCTAATGTGTTCAAATTTTAGTAGTTTAAATTCTTGAAATAGTTGACTAGTCCCGGTAGTCCGAGAACCGTACGGAACGCCAGCTACGCAACGTTTTTGTAGGATGGCCAGACTTTGTAGATTAGATTTATAAGTAGAGGCCTATATTAAATTACAATAAGCAAGGCAGGGATAGATTAGGGTGTAGTAGAGGGTTAACCAAACATGGAACGGTTGTAAATAAAAAGTTCGTTTTAGAATTCCGACATTGCTACACTTAGTGGGCAAATTTTTTATTTTACCCGGACAGAATATAATTGGTCTTATCTAGGCAGGTTAGGGGAAATTTTTGGCAAAAAAGCAATTTGCAATCTGAATTAATTCGGAATTTACTATTTGATATAAAGAGGTAAGGGTGCTGTGGGGGATAAAAGATGCCAGTGTCGTCGGCAAAAGGGATGAAATACGTAGAGGTGATGCGTTTGGAAGGTCATTCATGAGGAATTACATAGGTACTAAGTTCGATCCTTCTCTCTCTTTCTCCTCCGTCAAGTATTCGCTGACGATGAGGCTCTAAATATAAGTTCGATCCTTGCGTAACGACAAAACGGACTGTGAGCATCATCGAGCACGCAATATTGCAAAATGCGAAAGTCAGCTAGGTTCATTTCTCGACGTAACTAACAAACCACTAAATTTGGACTCCTCTTATACCATACTTGTCAAGTTTTTTGCGAATGTTCTGGCTCACCATATCAAAGGCCTTGGTCAAGTCAATTAGACACCAAAGGAGAATTCTTTATACTTTATTCTCTCTTGCTTCAGATATTATATCCTGGATACTCAACAATGGCATAGACGGGGAGCGACCAGCTTGGAATCCATGTTGAGATAGATAGGCCTATATAGTATTTCAAGAAAGCTACTTAGTCGTTCATGCATTGATTTTTCACAGATTTTAGTGACGAATGGAAGGACGGATTTAGGTTTGTAGTTAGCTACATCTCTCCACTCACCTCTTTTAAAAATGGAGACAACTTTATCAATTTGTAGTGCATTGGGAAATATACCCGTTTTAAAGGAACAGTTAACTATTTCGGACAGCGGCCAAGCTATATTAGTTATAGAAGGGGATTCGACAAACGGGTCTGTGTCATCAATTCCCTGACTATGGGATAGATGAATTTTTTGATTTTTTCTTCCTCCCTATGTTTCTATGATAAGCAATCACTTCTCTCATTCAATTCTTTGCTTGCATATAAATTTTTTTTGTCTGTTTGAATGTAGTAATCTTGTCATGTACAGTGCTGTGCGTTTGCTAATGCTCTTCAATAAAGAATATTCTTACTCACTTATTTACTTAGTTAGTTAATTACTCCGGAGTTGTTTCTTCAAGACCAAATGAGCTGGTAGAAGACGGACTAGAATCTTTACATGGAGAGATCGGATCCGATATATTTCTAGACAAAATTTGGCCAATATCTCTTAACTAACTATTAAGTTTATTGGCTATTTCTTCCTGGTCCTCAATTATGGATGAATATATGATTGAAGTCAGGTGTTCTTGTTTTAAGACCAAGGATTCTATCTATTTTTGAAGTCACACATGTTAGAGATATTTGTTGAGAACTAGTTCAAGGTGATGCTAGTATAAAGCAGTGATGTCTAAGAGCAGGCCCGTGGGCCATTTCTGGCCCGCCGATGATTTTTGTCTGGCCCGCGGCGCTTTGCCTAAACTTCCCATAAGACTACAAAATTTGAGAATAAACGCTTGAATGTTTTAATTTTTCACAGTCAATACCAAACACAGAGGTTTTCTTTATTAAGACGCACATCTCCGGTTGGTTCAATTATCTGTTTTTAAATTTAAAATGTTATCAAAGTTCAATAAGAAGAGAAAAGTGGACAGCGAATCAAGGTCGTTTCGCAATATAAGCCAGTATGTTTAATTTGTCAGTAAAAAGGTAGTGTAATAAAGGAACACAACCTCCGGGGACATAATGACACGAAGCATGGCGATATTTATAGCCGGGTCCAATAATAAACTTACTAGAGTAGGAAAATAATATAAGATTGAAGATTTAAAGAAGAACTTGTCCAAGCAGTAGAATGTTTTCAAGACAATCACACGCAAGTCAGTGTCTGCTGTAGAAGCAAGCTATGCAGTTTCTCACATCATTGCCACGGCTATGAAGCTTTTTGTGGAGGGAGACTTTGTAAAAGATTTTTCTTGTTAAAAGCCTCAGAAATTGTGAATAATACACCACAGATCACGGCTGACTGACTCAAATCTACATGCAAGTCTCAGAGTGGCGCTAGCTGTATATCTATATGGAATTTGACATCTCTGCTCTCGTGAAAAGAAAATATACCCGGTAGTGTCAAGTTTCCAGTGCAACTATTACTAATCAGTAATTTTTCCTTGATGTACACTGCGGAGACATTTTATTCAACCTTATCTCATTAATTTTACCATTGTGAGCTTACTATGCGTTTGACATGAACTTGTTTTAATTTTTAAATATCATAATAAGATACATTTGAGTTATTTATGATAAAAGGTCTGCTTCTCAACTAGAATACATTGACCTTAGGCTTATCAAGTTTTATGTACTGTTCGTGATTGATAATGAAGATCAAAATTAGGATTTTATAAGCCTACATAATTTGACTCTTGTGTATGCTAAAAATGCACCATTTAAGAGTTATTTTTGAAAAAATGCCTTACATAGACCCCTTCCATTCCCCATGTTGATCAGGAGCCTTCAGCACCCTGGCCCGCCACTTGCTGGAAAGTATTGCCACTGGCCCGCCATTAAAAAGGGTTTGACACCCCTGGTATAAAGGCTAGAAGCCAGTCTAGGGGTTTGACAAAGCTCAGTGGTGACTTGGCTATGCAGATGTTAGCATAATTTATTTATTGCAAGTCGAATTATGACTGTCTATCTGTCCATCTAACTCACTGATAATGAGTTAGACAGACAGATAGACAGTCAAGTAGCTTATTGAACTTGGAGAATAAGTGCATCAGCTGTTGAACTTGAAAATGCATGTTGTCAATATCTACGTCATCATGCACATTGTTGTATTAATAGAGTATAATTTTCAGCAGATAGTTAGTTACCTAGTCTTATAATAGAGTCTACTTGCATTAGGTTTCATCGAACTAAAAAGTTGAGGTGACTGAAGCCATCGGTGTTAGTCGGACAATTGGTTTTCTAGTTACAAGAAGTGTCGAAGAAGCTAGCTAAGTTTGTGCGAGACTGTTATCAACAAGCGATCGTTAGACTTCGGAGGAATATATAATATATTCGTTTATTGGTAAGAAACAGGTAGACACACCGCTATCTGATACATAATAGTAGCCTAATAGAAAAGTTTAAAATGAGTGTAGTGTTTTTAGTCATACAATGTCAGATTAGCCTATATCGCCAAGAGAGCTTCTATATAGGGCTCTGGGGATAAACTGTCTCTCGTCTTTCGGAGGCAATGTGTAGTTATGTGGGCGGGGTCGTAGATGATATTTGGTGGTAACAACAGGAGGAAATAGTCCTCGAAGAACGTGGTGGTCACATCTGATGACGGCAGCCAAGAGACGTTCGTCAGCCTGTTTGGCCATGTCCTCTGCCGTAGGAGAATCATCCTTGAGGTACCCCGTTCTTCGTAATCTTCTCAGAAATCTTTCAACTCTAGCTCGATCATCGGCCGAAGTGAAACCCCACCAGGAAGGAGCAGCATACATTATTCTTGCCACTGTGGTGGCGCGAGTCACCTCTTGCAGGGCTATTGGCGGCAATCCATGTGATCTCAGGATGCGCAATGCATGAAGCGATCCTGAGCTGGCAGCCAAGATCTCATCCACATGAGATGTGACACGAAGGTCTGACCGAAGGGAGACTCCAAGAATCTTCAGCGTCAAGACTCGAGTCAGTCCATCAACGGGCTCCGGGATAGGTCCACCGGCTCGACGCAGGACTATCATTTCTTTTGTCTTGTCACTGTTCAGTCGAAGGTTGTTCAGGGTGGCCCAAAGGAAGCTAATTATCAAACTCTTAACCAAACGAACATACGAACATTGAAAATATCGGAGAGAATCGATCGAGAAACGGCGAAGATTTACAAAACGGAGGCGAAGAAGAACCAATCTTCGTGAAGGGCGTATCAATCATCGAGTAACAGCAAAGACCAAAGACTTTTCAGAAAAAGAAGGTTAGCTCAGGTCATAAAATAATAATTGTAATTAGATTAAAAGATGCTCGTTAGGTAGAATGAAACTAGTCGAACTCACAGTTAATAATTATTAGACATTTCGTGCAATGATTATAATTATGATTCAATGATTGTAAAATGACATTAGTTTATATTAAGTGATTAAAACTGTAAGAACGCACTGACCTTCCTTACAATCATATTTATTATAACCTGTAGCTACATTGATAATGGGGCATTTCTTTCAAAGTAACAGGCATAAGAACCAACGCCAAATACATTACAATTCCTTCATTCAGCAGCAAACGTGTCAGTTTTGTTTAACCATTCCTAGTCGTTCATCTGTTTATTGGCAGCAAATAGGTTCTAAGCTACCTATTCGAGTAAACCCTAACTAACCTTCACATTATTTTCGCTTTTTTCCAAATTTAAAATTCAGAGCAGCCTACCGATTACGTCTATGTCACTTAAGCCCATGGCGCCATAGTATCTCTAGTTAAAGATCAATTTCCCATCAAGCCTTCTACCAATGCAACTCGTCTAAAAGCGTCGATATTGTGTTCGACAACACTAAAATGTCATTGGCAAACTGCTATGTCATAAAAGCTCTTATGTTTAAGAGCCTGTGACATAGCATACATTCAAGCGTCACTAATTTAACATTTGAAGACCTTTGTTCATTAACCAGGTATGCCGACATAACTCTTTCTTGCTAAGCAGTATGCCACTGTGATTCGAATATGGTGATCTATACACCCTGCGAATTTGGTACAGAACTACAGATCTGAATATTTTCGATAGTCATTTTTAAAAAAAAAACATTATGTCAACATAATTATGGTATTGTGCAGCCGGAAGTATTCTACCATAACTCCATTGCAATATCCCGCTATGATAACAAGCGTTGTCACTTTTTCCTGTAATCTTTGTATTAAAACCGGTACAACAATCAGGTTATATGACATACCCGCCGTTACCCGGCTTCTTGTACGATTTCTGTACTGTGTAATAGCGTGACCGTTTGGTGCAAGAATAAGGTAGGCTTTGTCGACTAACACGAGATGACGTGTTGTTAGAAAACAAACTTTGTCCACATAACCTGTTACTGCACCCGCATTAATACTGATGGTAAAGTGTTGGTGTTATTAATAACCGGTATAAAGCAAATGTTGTGTAACAAGTAAAACAATAATGAATGTAGGCCTACTATTTCGCATTTCATCGTGTAATTTTTCCACATTTTTCGCTTCATACCATCCCCATTATCTACCAAACCAAAGAATTCCATAGAGTTTTGCCACCATGGGCACTAATGGGTTAAGGACAATAATACTTACATGCATGGTGCTTCACACAACTTGCTGATAATTATGTCGTCGAGGTTGCTTGGAAACAACAGTTTAAAGTATGAGATCTTTGAAGCCATTTCCCCGTAACTCTTGATTTCGACGCACCTGGTTATTGAACTAAGGTCTTCAATTATAAAGTGAACTTGAGTAAAGAAATATGATCCTGGAAAAATGGATAGGCTACCTTTGTTTTCTATCCTGCTACAGTACCGACGAGGATTATGGAGCACGAACAATCCTCCAACTGTTAAAAGCATTATAGCCTACCTGAACTCCTGTATGGTGAACTCTGTACATTCATGTAAGACATCCAGCAATAAATTCTGACCACAACACTTGTCCCAAAGCAGAGATATACCGACGATCTATGCAAATTCGGTCACGAAGACGATTGAAAGCAGAAGACTTTGCCCCTTTCGAACACTGAAGTAACACACAAGACCAAACATGTAAGAAAGAAGCCATGATAAACGACGACCTTCAGAAGAACTTAAATAGGTCGCCCGAGCGGTCCAGCTGAGGACTCTTAATACTTACATGTATATAACAATCAAAATGGCAATGTGAAAATTATACAGTAAATACCCAATTACATGTAAAGCTCAACTGGCGATGTAAGTTCTACATACATAGCCTACAATCCAATATGGGACATATTGTCTTTTACCACCCCACCCACAAACACACACACAAACACACACACACACACACACACACACACACACACACACACACACACACACACACACACACCAAGTCTATTAACGACAGAATTAAACTCATTCCTGCAACTATACACTGACTTAAGCATCTTGAGTGTGATATTAACCTGATTTTTCCTAACTTTAGCATAACAGGTAAATTGTATCTTATGTTGTTCTTTCAAGCCAGCAGGATTCGGGTTTTTAGTCTAACCTGCCTTACCAAGCTTGCAATGAAGAATCGTTGTGACTCCCATAAATGAGGTACAAACACTTTTATGACACACATTGTTCCAACAGAAATTAGCACTAATCAGCAGAAGATGACCAAATCTTCATGCAAGTAAGCGCTATTATAAGAATGAATTACTAACGATCTACTGAAAATTATACTGCATTAGTCTATTACAAAGCCAAAACTAAAGTTGTTCAAATATTATAACCATGGGAATTTAAAGATGTTGTCCTTGAACTCTGCTGAGCATAATATCTAAACTCCGCGGTTTTTTCGTATCAGTCAATGACGAATGACAAGTTTGGTAGGAGCGATGGAGGTGCGATAAGACGGCGAGGAGAAGAAGGGCAGTGAATCACTCCTGGGCTTGTTCACAGGACGGGCGATACTATGCTAGGAATTGTTTCAGCCGGGGTTTCGGCTGAGGATGACCTAATCTTAAGCTGCGACAAACGTGGGGGCACCTACGGTGGACACGGACGCTGCGACAAGGGCTATACGGATACCATCGGCCTGGACAGCGTTACCTTGCGGACAGAGGAACTATAACAGCCATGTCTTTGTACCCGATGCTAACAGCCTAACAGTACCGATAATTTCGGCTTAGACGAGACCAAAGCCTTTTGCTTGCGGAAAATCGGTGAGCTCAAGAACTTCCTCCGATTGGAAGTTGAGAGCCGGTGTCACAAAATAGAGTATCCCCTCTAAATGAGTATCCCCCTTAGCGAAATGGACTATCTGGTTCTTTTGCAATATTGGTGGTTTCTAAGTTTATTCAGTCGTAGGCCTACTGTTTGGATTTATTGTACACATTATTTTTTTAAGTTGCGCATCTTTAGTTTGTACGTCAACCTGAAATTAATTTACTTCGTTTTTGGTGATTTTGACTGGATTTTCGTCTTGGCTATCGTGATGCGTATGATGATGGGGGATAGAATGGTTTATCTCCCCGGATACTCTACACCGGTTTATTCCATCCGGGGGAAATGCATAGGGGATTGAATATCACGGGACACCGGAGCCGCATGTTTAAGAAGTATTGTAGGGATGTAAACGTTGTTGATGGCGCGTCCATCATCTGTTAAAATCGTTGGTCTTGTTATTGGGGTTGGAGGTGCCGCTATATATATATACTGGCGACTGGTGTTGGGCTCGTGCCTGTACTGGTTCTTGAGGGTTTCACTGTACCAGCCAGCGTGGTCGATGTTGAGGCGTCTCCATCCGCCGAAGATATTCGGGGAAGGCGGCGAAGCATGAAGCCATCCGTGTGCTGGCCAACAGCAAGCTCAACAACGTTCACAGCCACATTTCGAAGGTGCAGGAGGAAAGCATGATGGCATGATCACCGATGAGGAATACGAGATGATTCTTAATGATTACGAAATGCTCACTTCCCTCTTCAACATATCGATTGGGCATAGGGGAAAATTTATCTGTAATGAAAGCCTTTATCTATCCAGCAACCCTCTGGGTCAGCGTGTTCTGAGCGGTCAAGAAAATTTTTATTCCACTTTTTGCTATAGTTAGGCCTGAATGCCACAGCTTGTCACCCAATTGCAGAAATGTGTGACTAGTAGTATACGCACGCATCGGCTCGGCAGGGCAGCATAGTGAGCATGGCTGCAGCAATTATTGCCTGTCCTTTCAACCAATCACAAGTCAGCAAACATATTTTACAGCTTATTAATACAGTATAGAATGTTTTATGACGGCTTTTGACAAACTACTGCCACATATTTTTATATGCGACTATGATAACAGAGCACAAAGTGCCATGTTCCAATTAGCTATAATATAATTCAAAAATGAATCAAGTCTAATGAACTAATGTCCACTGCCAAGTTATTTAGCAGTTAGCCTATTTTGTAGGACATTTCTTTCCTTGGTTTCAACCATCACTCTGCCCTCACAAGGGGCAGGTCTTCCACTTTACTGTCTCTTTGAAATACCTACATAAAGAATCCCAATAGTAACAATAAAAGCATTTTCACGGCCGATAGGAACAACTTCAAATCTCTGAGCCTTAACGCTGAACGAAATTATTATGAGGCTGACTCTTAACTTTAAAAAACCAGGACTATAATTTGCTTTATCGTAAGATCGGATCACAGTATAGTAATGTAATTATTCGGTGTGCCACTCACGTAATATAGGACGAATGGGTGACCATGATACTAGTCGGGACTTGTTCCCTTTAGGGTTTTCCATTTCCATTGTTTCTCAACCAGTGAAAGTATGACTGTAGGCCTACTTATAATACCTGTTCTACGTTTCCTGGAAACAATAAAATTACCGGTAATGGTTATGGTTATGTGTGCATGTGATTATTTTTATAGTCCGCCGGTTTCTCAGAGACTAGAATTATAGTAGTTATTGATTGAAGTTCTTACACCTAATTCTATATTTATAACAAATTAACAATCAAATATGGAACGAAAATAAGAAGAAATTCAGATTTTTTCGGTGTGCTTGCTGTCTGAGAAAATATTACACGCCAATTTTTCTGTCTATCTAAAGCTGGTATTAATTATAACATTTATTTAAGTGAAATAAGTGTGGCAGACATTTCCGAGGGGCGAAATGTGCGGAGGGAATTGACGGGGCGGTTTCTTTCCATGGGTATCCAGATACATGTACGCTTTGTTAAATTATTTCTATGCTCTTTTCGTGCGACGCATCAGATATGACATAAATATTTATATGTGTAATAGTCATTTTGTAATGATGTTTGTGCTACAAGTCAATTATGCCATTAGGCTATTATAATATTCATGTTGTGAATATTTCAGTACACTTGTCATTAAGTCTAGAACCTTGTCCCCCGTGCTCGGACTGCTATCCGACAGCGCCGCGCCTTCTCTGTGGCTGGCCCGGTGACCTGGAATGGGCTTCCGGTGGCACTGCGCCTGACCTCAATAGGACACTCTGCTCAGTTCTTCTCTAGCCTTAAGACTGTCCTGTTTGACCGAGGTTGGGCTGGGAGCGCTCCTGAGTAGACTGTCTTGAAGGGGCGCTATATAAAACTACTGTAATAATAATAATAATAATAATAATAATAATAATAATAATAATAATAATAATAATAATAATAATAATAATAATAATAATAATAATAATAATAATAATAATAATAATAATAATAATAATAATAATAATAATAATAATAATAATAATAATAATAATAATAATAATAATAAATAATAATAATAATAATAATAATAATAATAATAGTAGAAGCATTGGAAACCAAATGAATACACAAATATTTTTCTTAAAGCCAATAAAATCAGGTTTGCAAGAGAACGAAAAAAACGTTTTTACGAATTTTGCTTTTGTCAAAATTCTACCTGCTTAGTGCTTACTCGTGTCTCTTTTTATATCACAGACACAGAGATCCTGCTGTTGGCTATTATGATACCTTAACATACATTGGCTATAAAAATATATCACAAGGAAATCAAAGTCCGACTGAAATACAGCAGCTGATAAATTATGATCTCAGCAAGCCATGCATTCGTGTTGTAAGCTTCCTTACCTGATGGTCAGAGATTTGGCTACTTCTTATCGTCATGCACCGATATATCAGTCACAGGCTAACACGGTTTAACATGACGAGCTTGAGCATGAAAAATGAGTTTTTGAAGGTCAATCGATTGAAATATTTTCAGGAACATGTTTACAAGCTCATAGGTGTATACTCTGAGGGGCAGCCGGACCACGTGCCCCCACTGATTGACATAGGGACATTGCCCCCAAATTCAGAGGTAAATTTCTTCAATTTTCTTGAAATATTAAAACCTTCAGAAACAGACTCAAAGAACTGAATACTATCGGAAAGTCCATAATGAAAATGAAAACTTCTCTATATCTTCAATATCTTCAAGTCTTAAATGACTTTAATTTGAAACAAATTTACATGTAAACAAAACGCACCCATTGCAAACTGAAACTACTCTGGTTCTCGTCTCTACACTGGATATCATCTTCTCGTCTATTGACAATGAAAATGCTTGCTTCTCACTATGCCTTGACCTCAGTGCAGCAATCGACACCATAACCTCCAGCTACTCCTTTCAAGACTAGCCAAAAGCGTCGGTGTCTCTGAAACTGCCTCAAACTGGTTAGCTTGTTATTTAGATGACCGTAATCCGCAGGTGGGCATCAGGGCCGCTAGATCTGAGCCCGCTGTTTACACTGCTGCAGGGATCTGTCTTCGGGCCTTTATTGCTTATGATATCTTTACTTCCCAATCAGTCGTATAGCTAATCACTTTGGAGTAAAATTACAACAGTACGCGGATGATACTCAGCTCCAGCTCTGTCACACACTGACCAGTCTGGTAAACTAAATCTTGAGGAGTGCCTCTCATCTATGTATGCATGGTTCTGTTTCAATGGTTTGGCCATAAACGCAGACAAGTCAGAGGCAATTATGTTCGGTTCACGCCAACGCCTGCGTTTTCTCCCTTCACTCTATAGCATCGACCTCGCAGGCACTACTGTGATATGTGTTTGTGTTCGTCGTGTTACACACCGGTGCGCAGGTTTTGTTAACCTGTTTCTTCTCTTTGGTGTTGCGCACTGGGAGCGCCTCTGAATGGTTCACCCTATGAGAGGCGCTTTATAAATGTTTGAATACAATACAATACAATACAAAACTGTCAGATGCTTTCAAAACACTTGAGGCAACCCTGAACAATAAGCTCACATTCCGACTGCACATAACAAGCCTTTGTAAATCTTGTTTCTATCGCATCAGAGCAATACGGCACATCAGGTCGGCTCTGACTAAGTATATGTTGCAAACCATAGCCTGTTCCCTTGTCTCCTCTCGCCTTTATTATGCTAATGATTAGCATTCAATATGTTGCGTTCAAGATCTGAGAGACCCACAAAACGAGATAAATTTTAGCCGGTTTTGGTGGGTCTCTCAGATATTGAACGCAACAGGCTGCGACTCATCCAAGATTCCTCAGCTCGCATGTTCCAATACGATCAAGCTCCACAATCCTACTCAATCAGCTGCATTGGCTGCCTATTGAATTCAGGATAAAATTTAAATTGGCACGTTTGACCTACAAAGTCCTCCACACTAGCACACCTTCCTACCTTCAATCACTACTAATTCCTAACATCCCATGCAGATAATTACTTGACTATCGTCTGTAGAACATTTGACAAATGAACGTAACAAATTACTTACATGTCGTTTAAATGGGTTGTCTCTTGTGGCAAAAAGCTTAACGAAATAGAGATAGCCAGTAGGCCTACCGTTCAGCTTTGTGTTGAAAAAGTCCAACTTTTAAGATTTTAGATTTTAGATTTTAGTTAGGAAGAGGTTCAAAAGTTTATGCTTCTATAATTTGTAGGGCCTAGATGAAATATTTCGTCCAAATGGTCCAACCTTTGTTTTATCGAGCCATGATGTTGAGATAACTTTGATGATCGGATTATATACAGTGCTGTCACTGCTTGAGGCCAAATTTAAAGTGCTGTTCGATATTGCCTTACTTTAGCCTAAGACATTCACAATTATCAGCCTTTATCACAGCAGTCTGCCGTTTGCTTGGAATAATACATTTGACACCACTCTTACAACCCATTCCCTAAAAAGTATTAATGTAGGCCATCTTCTAGGAGGTTCTGTACATTACCAATCACATGCTGCATCCTTTTTTCAAAGATTGCCACCTTTATCCAGTTGAGCTGGCACTTTTCACATTACTTACACCACTCTTTTATGTCATTCCGCAATCAAGGCCAGCCAAACGACTAGGCTTATTTGATACATTCTCGCGTTTGTCCTCTGCAGTGCCCCCCTACCCCCCTCCCCCGACTCCGAAACCAGATTAGTGCGCTATCTGCATCACTTCAATTCAGCGGAAACAACAGCCACTCATTAACTATGCCTTTTTCAAATCTTAGTGCAGTATACCAGGTCAATCATTGGCACTTTATGAAATTAATGGGTTCCATGAAACAATGCATGTAGCCTAAATAAAGATCCGTGTTTACATTTCGCCCGCGCTATACTATCGTGGCTGCCTTCGACTATTGGCTGTAGGCAGCGACTGGCATTAGTCTGCTTTCGATATTGCTGTAGGTTTGGTCATAATAAAACAATGCATTCTCTGCATATGAGTAGTCTTTTCAGGGGGGGAAAGAATTTTTTTCACTACTCATTTTTTGAATTTCAGAAATTAATAGATGTGCTTTTGATTTTCGAAAATGCTTTGATGCTTTCTAAACTGGACTTCGCACTTCTTTGTTTAATTTAATATTAAAATCATTATGCTGTTCTCCGACCGAGCTGACGATTAGTCTTCAATTTCATTATTTTGGCCTATCGTTATATAGTCTTTGGTAGTACGATGACGTCACACTGTGTATGAGACTTGAGTTATAATGCGGTGCTATGAATTTGCAATTTGATTTTACTAGACAAGTAATCATTGTAATCATGCCCAGAGACAATGTTTTACTAAAGTATAAATGTTGCGAGCCGTTGTGCGGCATGCTTATCCGTAGTGACAAATGGCGCATACATTGTACTACACACCACAAGTGGAAGACTACAAGGTATGTATAACTTTGAACATTGTAAAGTCTGTTACCGCCGACAGAGTAGCAGTGGCGCAACAACCATATAAAGAGGGTGAACAAAGTCCAGAGGCCCCGAAGTCCCAAGGGCCCAAGTTTTCTAACTAAAGAAATTAATGTCTTTTTTCAATTTTTTTAGTTCAGACTGCAGAGTCGAGGCCACCATGACACTCACGCTTGACTATAGCCTGTATATGACGGATGCTTCATGATATATGATTATATCATACACAGGTCCACAGACATATAGGTCACCGGATTATGATGTGTCGGATTATGTGACTCACACTATTGAGGCAAACACTCAGTTGTATAAAAAAGATACGTTAACTTGGGTGCGCGCCAATAGACCCAGCCTGTGCTAGGCATGATTCTCTCTTTCACGTTTACAACCACTGCATTCCCCAAACGGTAGATAACTCATCTCGAGCGCTAAGAAATATGCCTGAAATAATATCTGCCTTGTTCTCACTCACTCTCTGTCTGTCTGTCTGCCTGTCTCTCTGTCTCTGTCGGCTGTCACAATGTCTCTGTCGCAATTCAGTGTCCCTCTGCAAGCCATGTGGCCTGTACACACCATAAGCCTGCATAACTCCAGTCTCCAGTCTTCATGTTACTCGACGTTATATATAAGTAGCCTAGTCCTTCATGTTCACAAATCACAATACAGTCATTCGTTTACTTTTAAATATAATACCTAAAGACCTAAACGAAAATTATCAAAACAGCGAAGACCATGATAGGAATGTACAGTTCTGGCAGTTAGAAAAGAGCAGAGAAAAAGTCAAGAGATGAAGGCTGCTTTTGTCAGTAGGCCTACACCTACCATCAATTCTTTAAGATGCAAATCTCAAGTCCCGATTCTTCCTGTAGCTGCAGCTGCTACGGATGTAGCTAGTCTACGCACTCTGCTGCTTTGAAGAAGCACCTATTGTAATTTTAGTACTTATGTTATAATACTGTCTGGCCGTTCTGGCCGTACGCCTCTGTCTGTGTAATGCATAATGTTGCTTGATTAATGACTTAAACGTTAAAGAATTCAGCCTTAAAATGATACTTCAAATTTCGATAATAAAGATTTTCTCTTTTGTCGACAGTCGACCAGTCGTCTGGGGCTGTCGTCGTGGGGGGGGGGCATTCTGATAAAAAGAGGGGGAATGCTTCATAGGCGTAAGGGGATGGACGCCCCTGGGTTTGGTCATAATAAAACAATGCATTCTCTGCATATGAGTAGTCTTAACTGTTACTTATAATAAAAACGATATCATGTTCTACCTTTATCCTTCGATGTAGTAGCACCAAGTGATCAGAGTAAATATGCTTTCGAAAAATAAAAGGTGATTCGATGTTGAAGTTTTCTAAACTGGACTTTGCACTGTTTCGTATGTTGTCCCTGGGCTAGGCCAAGAAGATAAGACTGCTGTCTAAATATAGAATCCGGATTAGCCTCAAGTTGAACAACGAGCCGGTAATACTCTGCATAATATCTTTAGAACTTATTGGCTAATCGTTTCGGTTTCGAATATGCGCTCAACATCATCTCATTTTGTGCGGCAGAGAATCCTGTTCTAGCGGCCATATGGCTAAGTTTACCAACTGGGTGTATGAACCTGTGATATCCTTGGACTTTCATTCCATATGGCTTGCCTCAAGGGTAAGTCCTGGCAGCACTCATTTACAAACTCTACACCGCTGACCTATCCGACATACTTACTCTCAAGGGAGTCTCGGCTCATCAGTACGCCGATGACACCCAAGCCTTTGCTCTTGGTCCAGCCAGCGCAGCTGCTTCACTGGTCGCGAGGGTCCTTGAGGCCACCACGGCGCTGGACCTTTGGATGTCTTCTAACCGTCTTCGCCTTAATTCAGATAAAGTCCAATTCATATGGCTTGTCGGTCGAGCCCAACTATCCAAGATTGACATGGAATTTCTCCGTCAAAGGTCCCAGACGTTCACTACTCTGCCTCAGTTCGAGATCTCGGCGTTACACTGGATCCGGTTCTTTCATTTTTAGACCATGTCAGTCGTATCTCTGGAACATGCCTTTACCACCTTATTTGTGGTCTCCAGAAGTATTCTCACATAATCTTCCTTCATTCGGGAAACTCTCCACTGGCTTCCTGTGCCACAGCACATTCGGTTCAAAATCCCCAAAAAGGTCCCAGCTGAGAAGTATTCTCACATAATTATTTTCCTTCATTCGGAAACTCTCCACTGGCATCCTGTGCCCCAGCGCATTCAGTTAAAAATTCTCACACTTATGCGCAACTCTCTGCCCGGGGTAGCTCCTTCATACCCTCAGGCCTTATGCACATCGGTTTCTACAATCCCTGGTTGCTCTGCTCTGCGCTCGGCCATCAGAGGCCTCCTGGTTGTCCCTCGCATGCGTGGGGCAACTGTTCAATCCAGAAGCTTTGCTTATGTCGGCCCTTCTAGTTTGAACCACCTTCCGCATGGATTGCGTCTTGAGCTACTCAGCCTCTCCCTTTCTCTGTTTCGGGGACGCCTGAAGACCTTTTTTTGTTAGAGACAGCACTGACTTGGGTCGGGACCGCCTCTGAATCTCTGAGTGGCGCTATACAAATTTTCAATTACAATTACAATTACAATTTCTCTGACTCACGACCTCATCTATTAACATCGAGTTTTGTGGCTCATTCAACTCCGGCTGGTTTAAGATAATTATGCCCTCTGTGCTCAGAAAATTATTTGTTGCAAAATATTTTAACCTTCGCAGGACCAAGAGGGGTAAATAATTACCCCAGAGGTATTTGGATGTTGATTGCGGAGCAACTGTGGGGAGTTATAATTTGACGTTTCATGTGTTTACAAGTTAATACCCCAGACATATTCTGACACCATAACCACCTTGATGTCATGTTGTGGGAAAAAGATATTTGCGATTCCAAAGTGTCATGGGGTAAATATTTACCCCGCTTGGTCCTCGACGTCGTTATTTTTTCGAACATAGGAAAAAAATATATTTTAAATATCTGACCTCAGAAGTAACTTAAAATCATAAATAAAGTGTTGAGTCTACCAAAGAATTAAGTTTTGATAGTAGCATAATTGTGGAGAGTCTACTTTCCAAGATGGCGGCCAATATGGCCGCCATTTTTCCTTCAATGAATTCTTGCATATCCCAGCTTAGGATAGACATCGCTATAATAACAAGCGAAGTGTCGAATTTAGTATTTTCAAGGTCAGGGATTCGATCTATCGTAACCGCAATAGTATTAGAGTCTTAATTTCCTAGATGGCGGCCAATATGGCCGCTAAAACACAAAACTATGTGTATCTCAGCTCACAGGTAAGATACATTAACAAATGAAGTGTCAAATTTAGTATATTCAAGGTCAAGGAATTGACTTATCGTAGTGGCAATAGTGTGTGTGTTACATTTCAAGATGGCGGGCAATATGGCACCGAAACACAGACATTTGTATATATCAGCTCATATTTTGCTTTTGGCGGCCATAATGGACGCCATCTTGGATAGTAACGCTCCCATACTATTTCCACTACGAGAAATCGATACGTTGATCTTGAATGTATTAAATTTGACACTTCTTTTGTTATTTTAGCTAAACTTAAAGCTGAAATATGCACGTTTTGTTTCTGCGGCAACAATGGTCGCCATCTTGGATAGTATCGTCCCGAAACTTTTGCTACTGCGAAAAAACGACTGTTTGACCTTGAAATTATAAAATTTGACACTTCATTTGCTATCGTAGCTTACCTGTCAGCTAAGATATTTATATCTGTGTTTTTTAATCTATTTAATTAGACACTCTATTTGTTATGGTAGCCTACCTATAAGCTGAGATAGACATTCTTTTGTTTAAGCGGCCATGGAATTGTTTTCCAGATTTGGAGAAAAACCATGTTTATTACTTATAACTTTGAAAAAATTTCTGATTACCTTTTTTTTGCTTTTCCGTCTTTTTTTTCAGAAGAAAATTGGCAAATAGGACCTTTGTACCATCTGATTTATTATTTCCTGACAGTTGTTGGGGCCCCTCAAAACGTTGTGGGGCCCTAATTTTATATTTCCTGACAGTTGGGGGCCCTCAAAGCGTTGTGGGGCCCTAAGCCATGGCTTATTTTGCTTATAGGTTAATCCGGCTCTGATTATAGTTGAATAACTTGAATTTGAAAACACTGCGTATCAGTAGGCCTATTTTGAGATTTATCAGCAGTCGGCCTAGGATTGATTATTCGTTTTGAGATTTATCAGCAGTCGGCCTAGGATTGATTATTCGTTTTCTGGGAGGCATAAAATTGGTCCTGGATGTAAATTTCTGAATTTAAATTTGAGTTATTGTCAAAATCAATAATACTTTGACTTAAAGCTGGATGTAATTTATCACAATAAATAATTGACACCAAATAACCAATATTTGATATTATAATATAATTCCATTAAGTTGATAACGAATTAGAAGATGAATTACCATAAGAAATCTGGAGCTCAGTAAAGGAAAGAAAGATTGGTGAAAGTCAGGAATGCAAACGAGAGAAAAACAATCCTTTAAAGCCTTGCATTTTCAATATCATCAAAAGCGAATGGCGCAGCAAATCAACCTGACAATAATTATCGTTGCTAGTATGAGACTACATGTACGTGGAGTTGATCATGGTAGGATATATATCGAGTTGTTGACGTAGTCCATGTAGACAATGCACTGATCGCAGCAATTGATGTATGATCCGTATCCTCACCTCTTGAAACTGGATATCATAATGCGATTAATATCATTTAAACAATCATTTATCACATTCACATAATCACATTTTCATATTAAAATTCTGTAAATTTCTTTATAATTAGAGTCATAGGCTCAAACTGAGATGGGAAAGCTTGGCATGGTTTACCCGAAACTGAAATGGGGAGCAATCTGTTTAGCTGTACGTGTCTAAGTTGATCTTTTAGCGCAAAATGTTGGTCGCAAAGTGAATGTCGACGAAAAATTCCCTGGTTGATGTTTCGTGGTTTAAGCTTGAAATGTCAATTTGTAAATCATTTCCGATCGCAAATCATATTTCACGTTCGAAACGTTTGCTATTCCTTCAGTGTCTGGTTGTTTTATTTATTATGAATTCTGGTTCTTTAAATAATTCTTTTCCTGTGTTAATTTTGCTGTTCCGGCTTATCTAAAATGTCTTAATTTACGCTTTCGTGAACACTGGTTTTTGTGGTTACGTGGTTGGGTATGAGTTCTGGGCTGGTAATCTGGATTTTGATGATGCCAAAAGTTTGATATGTTAAAAATGTATTCCTTTGGATGAGAAATGAGGGTCAAAAGCATCACATTTACAATCAGTAGTACGTTTTACTGTATAGCGACATCTTATGGCTGTCATGGCCTTTGATGTCGCCTTTCTCCTTTAACCAGGCCTGGGACTGGCAATACCAGAATGCGGGCAGTGGATGATGAGTTACCACAAGCCATGGACTCCTTGAACCTTCTCTGTGCTAATATCTGGCTATTCACTTAACAGTGATGTCGCACAATAAGAAATGACTTGATAACTGAACAGTGTCATCACACACCAAACAGTGACGTCATATGCTAAAGAATGACGCCACAAACCAAACGGTGACTTCATTTGCTACACAGTGACGTCGTACAAAGAGCAATGACACACAATGAAAACAATTATGTGATAAACTGTTGGAAATAGTGATTCCCTTGGTCTAACCGCTGGTACACTTGGCAAGTCGAGTCTTCTGAGTTTTCATGGTAATTCACCGATGTCTGTTGTTCGCCAGTGCAGTTTGGTTCAAGCAGACCCGGGAGTGTATGGCGTGTAACGTCGCTTCAAAAGAGTTGCATGGTTGTTTTTTAGAAGGGCTTCTTACATTCCGACTTAGAATTACTGCAGACTGGTCGTCTTTGAGTTCTTCCAATATTGCCAACTTACTTACTTAATTACCTGTTTACCTTCTTTAACATTTTGCTACATTTTGCATCTCAGCTGGATTCTAACCTGTTTCAGACTGCGATAGGCCGATGAAATCCAAATCCCTATACATTATTATTATTAATAAATGTATTATTAATCAGATGTACATGAATTATTAATCAAGTGCTGTAATTTTATTAATTTGCCTTATTTATGTATGAAAATATTCATACAGTTTCTTTGCAATTTGCAACTCATGAGGTTTTCAGAATTTCATTTTGAGGCATTTAGTATAATTTTATTCTTGGTTTTCACCTCAAAGGTACACGTAGCTTGAAAAAGGTCTTTAACGTTTGCAAAATAAGGTAAGAAAAAAAGAAGGGTCTGCTACATGTGGGGTGTAGTGAATTCCGGTATGCGGACAATTCATCCCCGGACGATTCATCCCGGACGATTCATCCCCGGACTATTGATCCCCGGACGATTCATCCTGGACCATTCATCCTGGACCATTCATCCTGGACCATTCATCCTGGACCATTCATCCTGGACGATTCATCCTGGACCATTCATCCCTGGACGATTCATCCTGGACCATTCATCCCGGACCATTCATCCTGGACGATTCATCCTGGACCATTCATCCTGGACCATTCATCCTGGACCATTCATCCCGGACCATTCAATCAAATGAAATAGAAATTACGATATAAAGTAAAGCAACGGAAAGAATTGAAATTAATGAAGAAGCATCTATTTGAAATTTATCAGCAGTAGTAGGTGTAGAGGTCCTGATGGTGTAGGGAAGGGACTAGTTCACTGAAAAGCGAAGAATTTACTGTAACAGTTAATGACTGTGAAGTTATAGTACTATCGGTCTTGTTACATTTCTGTAACAGAAATATCCTTGTATTAATACACATTATCAAATGAAATAAAACAAACGTTGCATTTCAATAATTTCTATTATTTTATTTAACTTTAAGTTGTGACAAAGTTTTACTCCAGCATTCCATAAACAGAGAACAGTGGTGCCGCACTCTGAGAACGATTTTGACCAATGAATTCAGCAATGTCAAAGCAACCATCTTTTTCCAGAGTCCAAAGGTGTTGTTCCTCATAGTTATGGGCAAAAAGACAATTCTCCCCACGATGACATGTATTCGGCTTCCAAAACTCATAATGTCGACAAAGCACATAGCCACCACGAAAGTCACGATGATTTATTTTACTAATTGGTTTACAACTAAGTTTCGATTTATTAATAATAAGATGTAGTTACAGTAGTAACAGTTTTAATTGTGCGACAAATGCGCAATTGCACGAAGGTACAATAACACATTTGTTTCTCCGTATCCACCAACAGCACGTCTAACTCTTTCGACCAAGTCGCGGTATTTCTTCACACCAATTTCCTGGGCACCAGTAGTTGCTTGCATGAATGCTGCCTTCTGCTTTTGACTATCTTTCTCCAGCCCTTCAATCATCAACCATAGTGAAGGGTGAGTGCACATGAACAGTGATTGTATGCCATGATGCCAGCCTTCCACTATGTTTGTGGTACGTGCTATACCATCTCCAGCTGATTCGTACTGATTCCACATCGGGATTGGAAACATGGCTGGGCCATAATTGTGGCCTCTGCCTCGGAGTCGTCGACCTCTAATGTAGGTGTGTTCGAAGTAGGATAGAAGTTCGTTCATTCTGTCATGTTCTGGCATGTCTTCAGCTAGCAAGTCGAATGATTCAGCAACATCATCAACCGGTACATGTGCGAGTGCTGATAAACATCGAACACTTCCACGTAGCACATCGTCAGTTTCGTAATCGTTCTTCATACCCAATTCATTCACCTTGCGAAGGACACTCTGGTTGAGATGAAAGTAACATCCGGTTATGGAAGCTCCGGGAAATGCATGGGAAAATGCTCCCATTGCCGCTGACTCGAAATCGGTTAAAATCGTTTTTGGTGCAGCACTTGGCATCAGATTCTTCAATTCCGTTATAAGACGGTCGTAGGTTGCTCGGGTCTTGTTCGGCAATAGACAAAATACTGCGGCAGGATTAATTCCGTTCATGAACTGGAAATGTATACTGTACATCTGGAAAAAGATGGAGGGTACCACCTTGAAAGTGCCATCAGCCAACCAGATGTCGGATCTGGCTAGACCACCAAGAAGCATTCTATCGCCCAAGATGATAAGCCGATCATCTCCCGATCCAGAATCAAATAATAGGAAATTGATAAATTTCGATGGGAAATGAAAGCTGAGATTAGTTGGTGTAGGTGGTAAGGTCTGCTGGTTATCACCGCTTGACAATACAACTTGACGATGACGACGCAGAACACGGTTGAGAGAAGTTTTCTTGGGCAAGGCCATCAACACATGTGGACCCAGATCAACCATGACCGCACCGGAAGACGAACTTGGTGTTGCTATAGTTTCTGTCATTTTCTTCTTCATGTCTGCGATAGCGGCCCGTGCAAGTGCTGTTGAGACATTACCGCTGTGGGTGTGGTCTGGTGACTGATCTCCGATCACAACGTTGTTTGCATCTGTTAGCAGTCGTGCTTTGCAGTTGAAAACCTGGTGTTTGCAACAGCGCCATTGTGTTTGTCCTTGTGCGTTCTCTCCTTTTCTCCAGTATTCGTAGTTTCGATGTATCACCGTTCGCTTTCCACGTTTCGATGTTCCAAAGTTTACCGTCGTCATAACGTATTATTTTATTGTTTCTTATTCAATGTTTTCCGTTAACTAAGAAATAAGCCTATTTATTTCTTGATATTTAAACGTTTCTGATTCGAAAAACCTGCGCACTTCACACTGAACCCATACTTTGGTGACGTCATGTTTTTGACCTAAGAGTCATTATTTCAGTAAGTAAGATGAAATGTGTGGTGTAATGGCGAACCTTGTAAATGTTTTACAACTAAGTATTGGTTACTTCATGATTTCTGTCGTATTTACACCGGAAATACCACACGAGTTCTATTTTCTTATGAATTCTACGAGTGTGGAATCCACGAGTACAATTCATTTGAAAATAGAACGAGTTTGGTACTTAATGTACTAAAACGAAAAAATCATGAAGTAACCTATTTATACCATGACCATACCATGAAAGGTGCGTTAAAGCTTCATAATTCACTTACTAACCACAATCATAGAATACTGTCCAGGATGAATCGTCCGGGATGAATCGTCCGGGATGAATGGTCCAGGATGAATCGTCCAGGATGAATCGTCCAGGATGAACAGTCCGGGGATGAATGGTCCAGGATGAATCGTCCGGGGATGAATTGTCCGGGGATGAATCGTCCGGGGATGAATTGTCCGGGGATGAATCGTCCAGGATGAATCGTCCGGGGATGAATTCTCCGGGGATGAATAGTCACCAAACCTGAATTCCATAGATGAGCGACAGCCAGTATGTGAGAAGACATGGAAACCAAACTTCATTTTTGAACAATTGCAATATGCAATTGACCAGAGGAAGCTGTTTTAAGTTTCGTTGAGGTGGGATTAGGCACGAGTGGAAGAATACATAAGCAGCAAAGTAGACATAGACGAGAAATCATGTTTCACCGGTATCTGGTTGCAAACGTACAACCCCTTGAGCAGAGATTAGATGCACTATCGATGCAGCTACGCAGGCAGGGGCCCAGGACTAAACAGGGTTTTTGGACACAAAGTGAGCTGTTTACATTGTCGTTTGTGCAGCTGAATTTGTCATGACGTTCATTGGACTTGTCTGGAGTGTGTAGTAGGAATTTTTGAGAGATTAGCTCAAGTCAACTACACACGAGTTCATTCTTTGTGACTGACCTAATATGAGCTATATTAAGTGTCCGCATACATACACACATTATGACACATACATACATACATGCTAACTGATGTAATAAATATGTTCGTTCGTAATGACACTTGACATCTTAATAGGCTAGCGCAGAGAGCGCCTCTGAGTAGATATCTTGAAGAGGCGCTAAATAAATTTTCGGAATGAATGAATAAATACATACATACATGCAGACAGACAGACAGGCAGAGAGACAGACATAAATTCTAACATTTGAAATTTTACTTATCAGTTCAAGTATGCAGATTTTACAGTTTGAGTAAAAGTATGCAGTTGACATCTCAGAATATTTTACGCGCTGTATCCAGGTATTGAATACCATTGTGTGAGTTACATTCAACACACCAGGTAATTAAATAAGTATCTATTCATTTATATAGAGCCTTTTGATTACCTCCACAGCAACTCATCTTAGACTTTGGTTTGTTTTGTTGCCATTTATTTGGCAAGCTAATTCTGTAAAATTTATATTCTCGTTGAAGCACACAACACTCAACAACACTGTTGTTCATATTTTATGTGTTTAATTTTAATAATAAATTGTGAATAGAGGAAGAAGCGATCTCATGAGTTTTTGTTGTAGATGTTAAGGACGTGTTTTTCGTTGTTCGTTTCTTAGCAGCTAGAGAAGATGTTTTGTGCGTAATTTGTATTTTAAGTGTAATAAATTATTAAAGTTTGTCGATGTAGATACTTGCATTTCAACCAGTCTTTGTCTCAAAGTGCTCGCCTTGAGCTGTGATGAATATTATATGTCAGTGTTCATCATCAGGATCCATGAGCCGAAGGCCTGTAGCCTGTAGGTGTCCAACGCTTGCATCGGATCCATGGGCCGAGGCAGTAGCGTAGCCAAAGGGGGGTGCAGGGGGAGCGGCCGCTCCCTCTGAGACCATTTTGGCAAAATGTGGGCCTTTTCGAAATTTATTTATGGCCCCAAAAAATACCGGTATCGACGGTATGCAAGTCAAACGGCGCCTAAGAGTGGCGTACCGATCTGTTTTCGCACTAACAAATTTTCTGATAGGTCTACCTTTAACTGTGCTTCCCCAAGTATTGCTGTTCTGTCTGTTGACAGTGCAGTCGGCTGTTAAACCCAGATGCATGTAGGCCTACGGGATACCGAAATAGAGAGAGGAAACTTGAAACAGGTAAATATGTTTCTATAACTTTCTTAGCAGTGATGTTACACCAAATCATTATTATACACAGATCTTAACGTGCTATAGCAGCCTAGCATGTTTGAAGCAGTTTGGCTTTAACGCTTTAATCTAGGCCCTACTTACAAAATATAATGTAATGTAAATCTAGCTAGTTGAATATTCAGTTGACTGTGATGCGCCTTTGTAACGGCATGGCTGTGTTACGGCGCCATATAAATTGTCATTATTATTATTATTATTATTAATGTAAATATTCGAAAATTTCTCAGCACTCACAAAAGCCACGTCAGAGAGACCAGCTTATTCACCGGCGCTATATCAAATCAAGTCCGCAATAGCCAAACTCCTCTTTCGTTCCAGTGCCAGGTCAAAATCCGAGGAGGTCAAGCCGAGGTCAAACTGCGACTATAGTAGGCCTACCTATGTACTAGAACAGCTTAAAAGCATATCTTCCAAAGTTCCAATGTGAACTGAGTCTTGTATGAAAAAAGAATATTAACCGTTACTCCCTGTTTAATAATAGAAATTCGTGATAAATGGAATTTTCCTGGTTTCAAGACAGTCCACGTCCCGGCAACAGGACACCGCATGTTTGAATCCATAGTAAACAGCTTTCTAACGAATACAGAAGGCAGTATCTGTTACAGACGTTAACTTTTACTTGCTCAACTATGTTCGATGCCACAGAGAAATATTTGCAATTGTACTCACGGACGATGTCCTACGCTTATAAGCTTTGAAAGATACTTACAGTATATGTCTAAAGACGGAGAATGGGGCGAGGGTTGGTGTTTGTACTGTTATGTTATAGTATACTATTAGTATTACTAATTTACTGTACATATTGCTTTTGCCACTTTTTAGGTGTTTTCCTGTATCTATTTAAAATACGAAGATAAATAGGCCTACGTATAATCAAAATGAATGCAATTAATTGAAATTATTTATTTAGGTAGCTGGGCCTTTTTTATGTGCTCGCTCCCCCTGGTGTTAAAACCTGGCTACGCCACTAGGCCGAGGCCCTTTTGGAGTCCAATGCTTGCATTGGATTTCATTCGTATTTATTTTACGAACGGAGTATCTGCACCCATCCGTTCGACCTTCGCGCTTCTCCCTTAAAGAGAGTTCCAGTGTTAGATAAGTGTTATAAGAGGGAAAGAACAGTCCCTGGGGAAGCCGTGGGTATGAAGTGTTATCGACTTCATTTTCTTTGTCTGCGCACATGATGGCGGATGGCCAGTCCTCTCCGTCGCCGTTTGATCTTACAACAGAGAGTGTATGGTTAATGTACTTATTGTAACTGAGTTAGGCGGGGTGGACGTGGAACTGAATCCTGAAACATCTGCCCTGGCGGGATTTGAACCCCAACCTCTCACTTGACAGTCCAGCTTGCTAACCACTAGACTAACGTGCACCATAAATACTCAGTATGAGTATTAAATCCGAGTTCTAAAGATGAGTGTTAACAATGAATCTTAAAATGCGACGCGGTAGCCTATCGTAACATGTGTACATTTTCGATCCTCCTGTCCAGAGACGGTTACAGTGTAGTAACTCTGTGCAAGTCCTTCACTCACAATTGCTCAGCGCCTTCGATTGATGCTGGGTCATTAGATGGTGGCGCTTAATTAATGCATAACAAGGAATGCGTAATAAGAAGACAACCTCTCTGGCATGACACAGCGCTTGTGAAGAAGCTTGTTCCTTGCTTTCAACTAATAAGTAGCACTTTAGACATGTTGAGATTACAATCAATAAATAATAATAATATATAATAATATTCTTCTTTGTCATTCATTTATGATTGCTCTTAAATCCTGCTCTTTGATGTTGCTACCCAGAAATGTTTTAATTCCCTAACAGCAGTTATTTCCACACGTGGTCCACAGCTTCCATTAGTGTCACAGTGTGGCCTAGCAAATGTGGCTGCCTGGGCTGGAAGTCTGCTGTGTATAAGCGTGAAGAACAAAACCAGATGGCCCAGTCAAAACACACACACTGGAACAATTATGTTCTCAACGTTGTTTCAACGTTATTCGATGTTTATCAAACGCTGTTGCAGCACTGTTCAGCATTGTCCCAAAGTTGTCCAGTGTTTTCCTAATGTCCCAAGAATTTATAAATTGTGACGACTTTGGTCAGTGATGCCCAGTGTTGTTCAACATTGTCTCAACAATGTTCAGAATTGTGACAGTGTTGTCCATTATGGTGACAATGTTGTCCAACATTGTCCCAGCATTGTCCAAAATTGTCTCAACATTCAGCATTGTTGCAATGTGAATACCTGCCTGGGAGTTACACTGGACTATGACTACAGAACAATCTGAGTTATGTTCTGTCATTTCTGATCTCTGGCCTTTGAGCAGTTCACTAAAAGTGTCCAGATTATAATTGGCAGATGAATGCAGGAGTTCAGAAATGGGGTCTAACATTTTACCATGGGTTAGGTCTTGTGCGCTTAAACACTTGTGAAGAGTTTTGGGATTGAGAGAATGATTTCGTTAATTAATTAATTCATTCATTCATTCATTCCGAACATTCATGTAGCGCCCCTTCAAGGCACCTACTCAGAGGCGCTCCCAATCCAGCCACGGCTAAACAGAGAAGACTTGAGAAGGCGGCAAAAAGCAAACATATTGCTGCGAGTCATCAAGCGCGTGGGAAAAGCCGATGACCATTTCTTGACTCGTTCCTTTCCTCGTTTATGTCATTTGTTATTGTTTCAACCTTCAATTCTTGACTTTTCCCAGCCTTTGTTCGATGTTTCCACAAGATGTCCGATATTGGCCAGTTTTATAAGATGTTAGCAAATTTTGTCCGATATTGGCAAATTTTTCCGATGTTGCCCAATTTTATCCAATGTTGGCACATTTTGTAACATGTTGGCACATTCTGTCCAATGTTGACACACTTTGTCTGATGTTGGCATGTTTTGTCTGATATTTGCACATTGTATGCGATGGTGGCACGTTTTGTCCATAGTTGACATAATATTTTGTCTGAGGTTGGCACATTCTGTCCAATATTATCACATTTTGTCCCATGCAGGCACATTTTGCACAGCAGCTTCGCTTTTGTTGTCCATCTAATTTAGTTTTCCTATTTTCAATCACATTTCAGTATTACTCTAGCCATTTTCTAATGCACGCTTTCTGTGGAGGGCCTTGCGGTTTGGGGAGGTTATCTCTGTGGTATGACCCAAAGAAAGCGAAATGCGGCATGAACCAATTATCCTCCACATTGGCTCGTGCTAGATGTGAAGATTCTCTTAGATCATGTAGTAATTTCAATAAGTTAAGTTGATCTTCAGATGTGCTTTGAATAAACGCTGCTTTTCGAATTTACGTTGCTGAGATTAGAGTCAAAATCTTGATCTTGAGCATTTCTTGTTGTTACCCAGAATGTCTCAAGTTTTCTAGAAAAATTTCCAGTCTCTGTAAGCTCTAAATCGTGTTCAAATTTTCCAAAGACATTGTATGCGTCTGTAAAGCTCTCAGAGTTATGATCAGCACACAATTTAGCACTGGCTGACAATGATTGGGGTCATTAACAAAAGGTTGCTGAAAGCAGACTTTACAGAATTTTAAATCGGTTATAAAAAATTTAACCGGAAAGGTATCGAAATAGATTTTTCCCCTCATTTGTTAGCATTTCTAAGAGTGTAAGAAAGGATTGTAACTTAAAACAGGTGTATTATGAGATAGCTCGAATTTTTTTCGAATTTTAAGGGAGTAACAAAATTGTAACTAAAAATTGGTTTAGCTAGTTTTCTCACATTTATAAATATTTTGAGGGAGTAAGAACTTTTATAAACTATTGTCAATTTTTCCAGATTTGTTTTCTATATCGTTCTGTCCTTTGGAAAGGATTTCTCTCAAAATATGTAAAATATGTTATTCTGTAATGTGTAGAGATTTCTTTGGCTTAAGAAAATCGTTTTATTGTTGATATTGTGATGTCGTGAAAGTCATAAAAACCGTTGTGATGTGCATATGTTCTAGACAGTTATTAGTGTAATTAATTTATTCGTTGAAACCAGATCGTTAAGTCACTGCAATAAAGATGCCATAGTAAACCACGTGATATTATCTCTATCGTCTTGACTTTCAGCTACACTGTTGGTGGTCAGTGTTTACAACGCTGTTTCATAACATGGATGATTGGCGACGCTCTCCTCCTTTTCCCGGCTCCGGACTAACACTGTCAGAAAACGAGCAGTGGTGGAGTTAAGAAGACGTTTGAATGGTTAGTTGCTGTTTAACGACACTTTGTCATGACAAAGATGATTAGCGTATCCCTCCCCCTCTCACCAGGTTTTGGACTGGCACTACCAAAGTGCAGACATTGGCAGAGTTTAGTACGGTTCTACATAGGTAGGTAGTTTCTGTTTAACGATGCTGTGTCGTTGCAAAGCTGACTAGCGTCACCCTACTCCGTAATCCAGGCTTTGGACTGGCACCGCTCGAAAACAGCAGTGGCGCAGTTCATCTATACTGTCAAATAAGGTTACTTTATGAAAATTGTAGTGTAAATTAAAGTTAAGAAATGTAATCATTTCTTATGAACTAGTCTATATTCTACCATGTACAAAGCATCTGCAGTTCTGCATGATAATTCAACAAGATGCCCCTTCAAAGAAATTCCGTGTTGCTTCCCCGTTAATTACAACCATATCCACTCCTTGTCCCGCTCCTCCCAACCCAACTCGTCCCTTTCTCTCCCACCTTGTTCCCCTCTCTCCCGGGCCAAGTGCAGAGAAATTACTTTGTTAGCGTATCATTGGCAAGATGGCGCCAGCGTCATATGTTGTCTGCAACTACCTCCTACGAAAATTGTCGTCTGTTGTAACGTGTAAATCCACTCAGTGATCTCTATTAAGCCATCAAAGAAATTTCAGCAGCATTTTTGGAACTACTCAATAGTTGGCCATCCAGCAAATCTCACCTGTTTAGGTCGATACTCGATAGACCATGTTCAAAATGTCCGAAGTAAATAACCGAACACACAGTTTCAAGGAAAATATTCTTATCATTTATATTGTGATAACTTATCACAATATAAATTTCTATAGTAACAATCAAGTGGTTCATTTGACAAAGTAAGTTTTCACGTATAGAAACTGTAAATTAGCACACAAAAAACAGGCTAAATATATAATCTCCTCATCATCAGTTCCTCACGACAACCATTTGGTGGCGATGTGTAGGCTAGCCTACATATAAATGTTTTCCATTGTCCTCGGTCATTTATCATGCAAATATCTAATGTAATAAGCGAAAAGTGATGCGAGACATCATAACATGATAAAGGCTGAGGTTCTAAGAGAATTAAATAAGCACGTCACAATAANACGCCATGAGTTATGACCCAAACATGAACTTAGGATGAAATACGTGTAGTCGTAGGCTGAGAGCTGTACGTGTTCGAGATCCAGAGGGGCTAAGGCGGTCCTGGCTCCCCGTTCTGAGTTTCAGGTAAGCCATCTGAGTTGGAGTAAGCCATGGTGAGCTCACCGTCTTAGTTTTGGGCAAGCCATGGCTCCCATCTGAGTTTTGGGTAAGCCATGCTAGCACCCTATCTGAATTTGGGAAAGCCATGGTTAGCTCCCGATCTCAATTTGGGGTAAGCCATGGCAAGCTCCCCATCTCTCTTTTGGGTAAGCCATTGTAAGCTCCCGCACCTCAGTTTTGGGTGAACCATGGAAAGCTTTTCATCTGAATTTGAGGTAAGTCATGGCAGGCTCCCCATCCCAGTTTGGGGTAACCCATGGCAAGCTCTTCGTCTCAGCTTGAGGTAGGCCATGGCAAGCTTCCCCATCCCAGCTTGAGGTAAGCAATGGCAAAATCAGAATCTTCTAAGGTTTGGGGCACGACATGTGTAAGGCCCCAAAATTTGAACTTGGATGTAGAACATGAAACTGAAGGCTGAAATTAGTGCCTGCGTTAAGAAGTTAAGTCCATAAAATGATCAAAATTTTAACCAGTTAGTGCAAACCATGTATGGATAGTTGGATACATGTGAAAAATACAATATGTTTGCATATAATATGTGCAAAATGATGAATCGAAAACTTTGAATGAAAGGTACGATCTAACCAAGGGGAAGACACAAATTAAGCCAACGTGGCCAAGAAAACGGCTCTCAGTTAAAGACCGCCTTCATTAAGACTGCAAACTATGTATGCACACATGTGAAATATTTGCATAAGCTGGAGCTTTGCACTTCACCTTAGAGTAGCACCTTAGAAATTTGAAGTTTACAATTGCGATTGTGCAAACATAGGCTACGCACATTCATATATGTGTGAAAAATTGAAGAAAATTAAAAATTGAAGTTAATCTTAAAATTTGAAGCTAAAAAATGTAAAGGTAACAAATTTAGACCTTTAAATGTTTTAGCTTAAAATTTACTTTAACATTGTAATTTTGACTGAAAATTACCACGTTATGGCAATATTTAAAATAAAAGATCAAATAATGAAGGCAATTTTCTGAGAAACTTGACAAGAGAAAGGTGATCAAGAGGCCATTACAACTCATAAAAAAATTCGGAACTTCAAAATTAAACGAAAACAAATCTGGGAAGTCCGAGTCCGGATTTTACCGGTTTTGCAAGAGCCTAGTTCCACTTTGACCCCCTTCGTTCGTAACTCCTGGATCCGCCACTTCTCTCGACCGCTCGCTTGCTCACCTACTCGCAGACGACCTTAACAACAGATAGCATGTTGAGACACTTCTACGATACTAGATACTTGTAGCTATACTGTCCCCCGATGGGCGCTAGTACGTCACGGGGCGGAAGTCTCCAGGGGGTTGTCTCTGGTCCTGGCCCCCGAACGGTGGCGGCTGGTAAGGATCCGTTTTCCGGAAGGGATCGGCCGTGTCCTGTTCGGCGGTTGCATATGTCGATCAGGGCGCCGGTCCGCCTCCTTGGCCACCGCCTCCTTGGCCGCTTTGGGGTCCGACTCCGAGCACATCCGGTTCATATCCGGCCGTGAACTGTTCCGTCACGCCCTATCGATATCTTATGACGGCCTGTTCCGTTATTCCTGCATGGAAGAGGAAAATATACCAACTGTAAACATCTATGGTTATAAAGAAGAAGAGGAGGAGGAGGCGGAGGAGGAGGAGGAGGAGGAGAATGCGATGGAAAAGAAGGAGAAGAAAAAGAAGAAGAAGGAGGATGAGGAAGGAAAAGAAGCAGGTGAAGAGCAGTTCCTTAAGTCAGCCTGAGACACAGCCATGAAGTAATGTAATGTAATGTAATTGAACATTTATATAGTACCCTTCAAGATATCTGCTCAGAGGCACACTCTGCACCTGCCAATATGATGGAAATGTCGTTGCGAACGAATATATACTACAAGAGTTAGCAGAATAATGCACAGGAAGCTAAAAGAGTCACCAGAGGCTGGCTCACGCGCACACGATGAACCAGCCAACGGATTCCCGTCGACAGCTGAAGATGGCATGGTTGTTCAGTGTTAGCGTGTTAGCGACCTCGTTTCTTAGCCTCGGCATATGTGTAAGTATGCATCTGGATTTTCATAAAGCATATTTTGGAAGCTCTCAAAAGCTTACGAGGATGAGTGGACATCAGGTCATTAATATATTCAGATGCAATGGTTCTTATGATAGCAGATAATGCATTCAATAGAGTATACAGACTTCTAGGAAGGCAGGTTACTATGAAGCTAGTGACAAATGTTTCGTACAATTTAAGTTTTTTTCTTGTTCGTATTCCACGTCTTATTCACTCTGCCGTACATCGCCGAAACCGTTTTTATGTCTTTCTACAGTGGTCATCTTCCGTTATTACACATTGTGAGTTGCAGTTCTTAATAATTATTATTTAGCATAGTCTCACTCTTTGCTCTTTGTGTTGCTTTCCAATTGTCAATGTCTTGATTGTTTGTAGGCCTACATTTTATTTTCGAGTCGAAATTTCTAACTGCATTCGTCAGTTCTTGCTTGCAATGCAGGCCTATCTGTCCCGACAACTCTAAAAACAAATCAGCGTCGTCAGCAATTAAAAATTATTATGTGAACACGCGTTAAATCATAGTTACCGGATACCTGCAAGTTAAAGACATTCATGTGCAAGATATAAAGAAAATATATACGTTGAGCTTTATTAAGTGGGTCAGCGAATAGCAGCAAGCTATATTATTGTGAAGCTATGTAGGCTATCTGTACTGAACCTATTGTGTAAGTAGCCCTATAGGCCTAATAGCCTACATACTTTCGTTGTGCAGCTTAGTCTGTTTAGCAACTTTTGTTCGATCGATATTAGAATACAACTGCGATCAGACTATATTTGCAGGAGTTTGTCATATTTACTCGATTAAAATTTCTTTTCGTTCATAGGCCTATATATTAGGCTACATGTACATTTGATAGCAAAGATCCCATTACGCCTATAGACTTATACCAACACAGAAATCGAAATAGCTTTCGATTTTAGAATACGTGTACATTAGAAAATGGCTACGAAAGATTTAGACAGTGGTGATTTAGACACCAAGCAAGGTCATCTCGACGATATGACTACATGTTGTATATGCACCGAAGTCTACACCAATCCGAAAGTCTTGCCATGCATTCATACATTCTGCATGAAGTGTATCCAAGAGACTGGGCTTACAGCCAACAAAGGACCTGGAGATGAGATGCCTTGCCCAATCTGTAGACGACTGTTCACGATTCCACAAGAAGGATTTCACGGACTTCCTAAACATTTCTTCATTGAGAAGCTGATACAATTGGTAAATGTTTCAGATCAGTCGGCGACTTCAAGAGCTCTATGCGATGCGTGTGTAGAGGACAATAAAGAAGACGGGAGAAAAATAAGAGCAGCTGCCTCGTTCTGTGTTGATTGCAAACAGAAGTATTGCAAAGAATGCTGCAGACAACATAGAAAATTTAAATTGAATAAGAATCATAAATTGATAGAAATTAATGAACAAGATAGTGGTCAAAATTTGATGACCGATTCGGGATCAAATGTTTGTGAACAACATGGACAAACGGTTCTAGATGTATATTGTGCTGATTGTAAAGCAATTGTTTGTGCCATCTGTTTCATTGACCACCATAATGGTCATGAAGGTTCTCATGTTAGCAAATTTAGGAAACAGATCGAAACCAATATTCAAGCAATAAATGAATGTAGATCTGTAGCTCAGATGAAGCAGGCAGAGTTCCTGAAGGTGAAGGAAAACATACAGGAAAGAGTGACAAAAGTAGACTGTGATATAGAAAATAGAACAGCAATACTGAAACAGTTTATAGATAAATTTATAGATATGCATGAAGTCTCTCTTTTAGAAGGTCTATTTTTGACAAGACAAAGCAAACTGAAAGAAATCCAAATGGCAACAGATGATATTGATACATATCTATCTTGCTTAGAAACTTACAATTCTTACTGTCAGACGATAATGGCTAAAGGATCAGCTAGTGACATCTGTCGCGCATTTTCGGACTTATCGGCTAGAGCGGCAGAATTGCAACAACAATGCCAATCCATGAGTGAGAGAGAAATTCAGTCCATCCATTTTCGCTTGAAAAAATCAGAAGACGTGGAGTTACTGGAAGCAAGCTGTGTGAACTTCATTGGTGAAATTGAAGGTAAGCGGTTTCTTTGTTAGCAGTCTCACACGCTTACGCAGTTCGAGTGTAGAAAATAGCATTTCCCTATTTTTTAATCATAATATTAATGCGAGAAACAGAATGCTCACAGTGCATCTCCTAATCTGGTGCAACAGAAATACATAGAGTTGAGGATAATCTATATATATCACTCTTTTATTCACCAACTATGGTAGCATAGAAAAAAACAGGGATACTGTATTCTCAGGACAGCAAACCTGAGTGTACTATACTATTACTAAACATTACATAGTCAAAGTTTCATTACTACAAATTATACCATGTGCTTATACACTGTAGTCCTAGTAGATCACACACAAAATTTACAACAATGTTCCCTATAATTGAATTTCTTCGAAAGAATCTTGTTCTTCTCGAGAGCCAGCTTGACCTTTGTTCCAATTCAATTCTTTTATTGAAGCCATTAAAGTTAAACAAAGGTAACATGATTATTTGCCATTGTTAGCATCACAACACAGTAGCAGCAAGATTATTATATGTCAACAGACATAATTTATGCAGGCCATAATATGATAATTTTGCATTCTTAAGAATGGCTGACATTATGGTCGAGATATTGTGTGCTGTGAGCTTGTGATTCCCGTTGCCAATCGTCTTTCTTTCTCTTAGACGCTACGTAATTCTGGAATTTCAAACATGGTGTCTAGTAGTAAATTCGAATAGAATTATAGTTTTGGCTCTGCATGTCTGGGGGAAGTAGCCATTATAATTTTATGACTACTGTAGTTATCTCTGAGAACTGTTAGCTCGTCGATTAAGTTTTTGTTTTTAATGACTATCATGTTGTTAAGGCTGCACAGATAGTGCTCGAGTGCTTGCTTTTACATGAGCCTACGTATACAAAGTTACACACATAATCATACATAAGCCTGCGTGGAGTGCATGCATTTACATACATAGGCCTACATGACAACATATTATAATTATTCATTCTGTTTAATCAACAGCCAATTAAAGTCTCTCTTATCAAGTTACTCTTGAACGACGAGTTGCATTGTTTCCCAGTCACTTTAGTACAATCTTCTCGATAAAATGTTAAGATGCTTCTTGTGTTTCTGGGAGTCGGACCTAAGCAGGGCTGTTAAAGGCTTGTTTTTTTGTTTTTGTTTTTTAAAATAACCCAAAAAAAACCAAAAGCGCAAATTTTGGTTTTTTGGTTTATACAAATTTTGAAATTATAAATGCCAAAAATAGCGTCTATTCAACGCTCTTGGCAATTGTTGTATGGTCTTTGTTAGCTTCGTTTTATGACATTCTACGGTTCTACTGTTCTAGTTAATTTCATTTTATGCATCTGATTAATTTTAACGCTATAATGCCATTTTTATGAGTTTTTATTATCCGAAAAAGGAAAATCTAAAAAAAAACATAGAAACCAAAAGAAACAAAAAAAACAAAACACAACTTTTCATTTTGAAAAGTTAGGTTTTTTGCACCACTGGACAGTAGAAGGCCTAATAGGTCCTACGATTTATTTGGTGAACCATGCTTGTCTTGTAGAGGTAGCTATTTAATAGGTTTCAATGTGTAGTATTAAAGTTCATATCTAAACGTGTCTTTTATGCTGTTTGATTTTCGTAGTAATCTTCCAGGCGAGGAAATGCCGCGAACAGTTCACGGGATAAGCGTTCAGTGCATAAGGAAGGGCCCAATTGAAGCGAAAATTAGACAGAATGAACTTTTGAGTTCTTCATATTATTTAAAAAGTTGTATGATGGCGTCCATTGTTTGTTCACAACGTAGGCCTAACAGGGGCGTAGCCACGAAAAATTTCGTAGGGGGTTTAAATTTTGGGGTTCCATTGGAAACTGTCGTATTTTTCTACATTTTTACTAACAGCAATGAATTTATTTGGAAAACCATGCTCTAAATTATACGCCCATGAGGTCTATTAAAACTAACTGCTCCGTTTTTAAGGCATAACCTACGCATTTCGGTGCAAGTAAGTGAGTAAGTATAATCTTTATTTATATAACTGCATAACCGCATTTTGTTTTACATGAAATTAAACATTATAAAGCATCTTTGTTAAAAACGTTTTCCTCATTAAATTATCCGCCCGTGGGACAATTCGGTCATGCAGTCTAGAACGCAGGAAATATAGGAGTGTCTTTACAGGAGGGATGAGCGGGTTCAGAACATGGCCCGGGTCCGTCAAGGCAGCAGTAAAGAGGTTCCCATCGGCCGTTCTACACAGCTGTTCTAATGTTGGGTTATCCTCTGGTAGGTAGCGTAGTCGGACCAGTACTCTATTGCGCTCTTGCTGTCCCACAAAACCCCACCATGTCGATGACGCATATATCATTATGATCAACTGTAGGTTATTGTTGTTATTTTCAGAAGAGATTGTATTGACGAAAAAGGAAAGAAGAAGACAAAGTCAATATGCAATACAAAGTAACGAAACTGATCTTCTGTGAAAGTAAAACAAAATAAAGACGACAGAGAAAGAGAGTTAGGCATAGAAAAATTAACTTTAAAAATGCGTAATAATAATAATAATAATAATAATGATGGTGACGACGACGATGATGATGGTGATGATGATGATAACGATGTCGACAACGACGACAACAATTACATAATAATAATAATAATAATAATAATAATAATAATAATAATAATAATAATAATAATAATAATAATAATAATAATAATAATTATTATTATTATTATTATTATTATTATTATTATTATTGTTCTCTTATTATTAAACGTGCCCCTAAAAGCCATTATTATTATTATTATTATTATTATTATTATTATTATTATTATTATTATTATTATTATTATTATTATTATTATTATTATTATTATTATCACAATCATTGTTATAATCATTAATATAACTTTTATTGCTATTATTCATAGTGGAAGGAGACAAAATATAAAATGACTTCGCCACTTAGTCTACCCTACGTCCCTACCCGTGGTAGTGCCAGTCTAAAACCTGTGGAAGGGCGGAAGGCGAGACTAATATATAAGCTTATAAACAGCAACTAACCAAGTCAATACATAAAATGTGCCGAGGGAGCGTAGAGATGATTAAGTGTTGCTTCAATGAAAAACAAGTGGATTATGGCGCATGGTCTTTCAGGCCCTATGCTATACGACGTGGTTCGTGCTAGAACGGTGGCCCGAATGATGCTGCTCCGACTTGGTGGGGGTTTGCAGGGCAACAGAAAAAGAACCGCCTTCAGTCAGCGATGCGGCGTCTGATTCGTCTGCGGTACCTGCCAGAGGACAGTCCATCGTTTGAACATCTTTGCCACACTGCAGACTCACGCTTCATATCTGCGGTCTTGGGAAACCCGGGGCATGTACTCCATGGGCTACTTCCCCCAAAAAGCCGCTTCCTACATCCTGCGCCAGAGATTACATGACCGTTTCATTTAGACCTGGGAGTCGACCCCAATAAGTCGACCCCAGTCGACTTGGGCATCCCAAGTCGAGTCGAGTCGTTTCTGCCTAGCGCAACTGACCCCCGAGTCGAATTTGTCCAGAAAAGTGACCTCAAGTTGTTTTCTCCACAAGTCGACTTAAACCGACTTGAGACACAAATAAATCGAAATTTATCATATCACACTAATGATCGTAAGGTCACGGCAGCATTTAAGCAGTTTTGTAGTGCTTTTGCAAAAATTAATGAAGCATGTTCTAACTTCTACGGTCTATACCGCGTAGCCTACTTAGGCTGCGGTTTAATTTTGTATTATCGACGCCGGTTGTGGCGGTTGTGCTAAACAGTTACTTGTTTTGTTTATAGGTGTCGATTTATCTATATCAATATTTTGTTATTCTATGTTAAAACGTCACACGTACGTTTCATAAAAATGGCGAATAGAAATGTTAATAAAAATGTTAGCACGTCTACCTTATCAAGAGCTGAACGCGCTCAAATCAATGAACTTTTAGGCAGTAGGATGGTACGCATTGCTATTTGATATGTTAGGGGGTTAGTGTCCAAATAATTATGACAACAGAATTAAAATGTATCATTATAACAAGCCATCAGTGCAACCAGTCCGCGGTCCGCCACAGATTCTTCTGCTAACCCATTAGAGCATTACAAAACTGTTCAAGCACAAAAACACACTGCTTAAAATAGGCCTAATAAACTTTGACCAATTTTATTCATCAGGTGTTGAGGTCTCATTACTAATTAGTATATGAAATTAATGCTTGCCAGGCAAATTGGCATGACATTTTTGTATTATTAGCCGTACTTAATCGTTATTACCATGTCAGAAGTCGACTTTAAGTCGGAAGTTAGTTGTTTTTCTGCCAAGTCGGATCAAGTCGTTTTGGCTCCAAGTTGTCGACTTCAAGTCGACCTCAAGTCACTTTAGGGTCAAGTGGGGTCAGATTGGCTGACCAAAGTGACTCCCAGGTCTAGTTTCATTCCACAAGCGGACAATCTCACACGCAGATCGTTTATTATAAGAATGTTATACTCTGTATAAATGTATGTACACCAAAGTGCGGATATGCAATTGGTATAATAAAGAATATACTTACTTACTTATCAGAAAGCAGTCTAAACTGATTAAATAGAGTTAAAATCCGGATAGTCTTAAGATGGAAGCGTAGCGTACAAGATATTCATTTTCATGCATCAGTATTTCAAAAGCCTTGGACCCTAAATGCATTACAGAAATTGGCCTGTAATTAGTAATATCTTCACCATCTCCTGGTTTTACTGTGTGTACAACCTTAGTAATTTTTATTCCTGGTGGAGCACTGATTGTATGAAGGAGTAATTTACAAGTTTTCGTCCGAAAAAACTACTGAACAATATGTAGCGTGAAAACTAGCTATGCAAAATTCTGTCATAGGTGCCTACTACACTGTGTCCACGATAAAGTAGACCCCTAGACTTTGTTAAATATCTTGGTCAATTGTACTACTATAGGTACTAAATTTGGTGCACATGAACTTCAGTCTATTCTATCTAAACCCTGCAAATTTTATGACAATTGATGCAACGGTTACGATTATATACCCTTATGAAATTGGGTGGTTCAGGAACCAAGTTACCAACACGTAAAACGCATCGACAGATGCGTGCGCGGCTGATCATCCTGACTCAGCACCAGTTCTCCGACAGCATTGATATTTGTTTGCGTCCATGGTTTTGTTTGCGTCTCGTGGTTTCCTTGCAACTGATCCGGTTGTGGCAATCTTTTTAACAGCTTGCTGACACCAGCTAGGGACCAATTTTTCATTGGAAATTCTGTAATGAGTCTCCTACGCCATACCCCTTCGTCTCTCTCAACTCCTTGATTAAAATCTTGTTCTCTGCACTGAAAACCATTTCTTTACAACCAACTACTGTTACTGTTACTGTTACTGTTACGTAAAACAGGTCTCGTAGTCTAATTGTTTCCGAAAATGACGCTTATAAACAACAGCCTATCCCTGCGGTAGCCAGAAAAATGACGTAATTCTATGCGTTTTACGTGTTGGTAACTTGGTTCCTGAACCACCCAATTTCATAAGGGTATATAATCGTAACCGTTGCATCAATTGTCATAAAATTTGCAGGGTTTAGATAGAATAGATTGAAGTTCATGTGCACCAAATTTAGTACCTATAGTAGTACAATTGACCAAGATATTTAACAAAGTCTAGGGGTCTACTTTATCGTGGACACAGTGTATATTGCGAGACGTGTGTGCCGCATTAACATTTTGGCCGGTGACGTAGGGCAGGTTGCCAAAAACGTGTCAAAAGAGACTTCCACGTGGAATTCGGCCACCTGTAGGCCTAATGACTGGCCAATATCTGTAGAGCAAATCGTTTAGGCCTAATTATTAGTCATAATTGCTTTATATAATTATACTAATGGAATCAATAATAGGCCTATATCCTAAAGGACCCATATTCGCAGGTAATATAAGAACATCACGCTTTTCGTAGATCTTCTTTATATTTGAAACTGTCCTTATTAAAAATAAGTAAATGTTCATGTTACAGAGAACAATGAGAACAATTTGAACATTGAAGAGTTTCTAAAATACGAACGAAACGAGGAGAAACAGTTCATGATCGTGCAAGCGAATGAAAAACAAAGATTCCTGGGTAGGTCTCTTGAGGTTACCTAGCGCAATTTTATGACGGCTCGCAGAAAGCTTAAGAGCCGACTATGGTATTATTTCCAAAAGCTGTAGTTTAAATTTGTCCATTTCATCCGAGAAGTTACTTTTAAACTATTACATTAATTTTGCAGTATAGGCCTATGGTAGCAAATTATATGTTGTGTTACGAAAAAATATCTTACTTAGGCCTTTAATGGTGTATTGCATGAGAAATGGCGTTGAAGAAATTCCTTATGTAGGGTCCTAGAGAAATGAAAAGGTTCATTAAAGGCAGTCAAACTGCAGAAAGTAAACCAAGGTCTTAACATGGACATTATAGGGTGGAGTGAAAAAAGCGAAAATTAGAAATTCAAAAAGAAATAGCAACCTAAAGTTGCCTAATGGTATGGGGTCAAACAATGTCGAAACAGTTTTTAAATATTAATGTCTTCCGCCCCCACCAGAGGGCCAAAATTACGAAAATTAGCATTTTTTCGAGAAAATTGCAGGTTTTCTTGTAAAATATTTTAACTGAAAACTAATTAAATGTCATTCAGTACACCGTTGGATAGAGCTATTAATACTGAATAAAACGATCTATTAATTTTCCGAATATGCCCATAGTTGTAGAAGTTATTAACTTTTTACCATATCCTCTGGTTCGCGACATGTCGCCAAGTCTGAAAACGGTTAAACACTAATAACTTTTTTATGCTTTGAGATATTTCAACCCATGGTATGTCATTCGATTCAACTCTGAACTGCCTTTCTAACGGTACATTGTGATGCGGGATGGTTGAACAGTACACATTTTTTCATAAAAAAATTAGTTTTTTTGCAATTTTTCATTGATTCTGTTGTCATTTCAGCTTAATGCGCACTTTGTCCGATGAATTGAGCGCCAAGAACATTCCATTTTGATCGTGAATAATTGCGAAATGCCGAAGCATAAAAGCTACAATGCCTACCCGTTCTAAAACATTGTTTTCGAAGTTCGGACACAGGCAGGAACTACGGCAGACTGTTCTACCCCCATATGAGAAATGTGTCTCTTTTGAACTACCGGTAGGCCTACCTTGATCTTCACTCTCTAATGCCTCCTCTTCAGTCTGGATTTAGAAAATTCCACTCGACAGAATCTCTTATGAGTCTTCTAGCAGATATACTTCATGATGTGGACCGCAGCCATATCATTCTACACTCCCTTTATGACATTAGTGCCGCTTTTGACACTGTTGATCACACCATCCTCTTAGACCTGCTGGCTACGTCGTTTGGGACTGCTCTTCTTTGGTTCCATTCATTCCTCACGTATCGCACTGTTTCTCTAGTTTTCGGTGCTACCCGGTCTCCCTGTGTCCACCTATCTTATGGCTTACATCAGAGCTCTGTCATTGGTCCCCCTCTGTTTATTTTGCATACCTCGGATCTAGCCGGGTTTCATGGTCCACTCAATGTCTCTTCCACCAATATACTTGGATTAATTCTCGATCCAGTCCTCTCTCTGTCACTATCTCAAAGCCTATTGTACTTCAGTCAATCTTGGCAAGCTTGGCACGGCTTTCTAGCCAAATATACTAGGTCTTGTTTTGGTTTAGCCAAAGACGATAAGCGGATAACCATCGATTAAGAGCAGCTGAAGCCTCTAGAATACATTCAACCATAGCAGCGGCTGTGGCAGCAGGGTCATGAAGGTAAGGAATGAATGGAACAAAAAAGCAGAGTCAACAATCCCAGACGACCTAGACAGCAGGTCTAAGAGGATGGTTTGATCAACAGTGTCAAAAGCGGCACTAATGTCATAAAGGGAGAGTAGAATGATATGGCTGCGGTCCACATCATGAAGTATATCTGCTAGAAGACTCACCATAAGAGAGATCCGTCGAGTGGAATTTCCTAAATCCAGACTGAAGAGGATGCATTAGAGAGTGAAGATCAAGGTAGTGGACCAGTTCAACAGAGACACATTTATCATATTATGGGGGTAGAATGTAATGTAAATTTTCGAAATTTCTCAGCGTCCGCAAAAGCCACGTCAGGGAGACCAGCTTATTCACCCGCGCTATATCAAATCAAGTCCGCAATAGCCAAACTCCTCTGTTCGTTTCGGTGCCAGGTCAAAATCCGGGAGTCAAGCCGAGGAGACAGCATGGTGCTACGGAGGCAATCGATGATGATGGTGGTCGTGTGGTGGTAGAACAGTCTGCCGTAATTCCTGTCTGTGTCCGAACTTCGAAAACAATGTTTTAGAACGGGTAGGCATTGTAGCTTTTATGCTTCGACATTTCGCAATTATTCACGATCAAAATGGAAGCGGGACTTGTCCCTTTAGGTGTGCCTATTGAACCCTAAAACTACTGTCATAATTTACCATTTTGATGTTATTCTTATTCACTGTTAAAATAAACACATGCACTGTATGTATTCATTTTGGGGAACAATAAAAATGTCTTATGTCTTATGTCTTATGAATGTTCTTGGCGCTCAATTCATCGGACAAAGTGCGCATTCAGATGAAATGACAACAGAATCAATGAAAAATTGCAAAAAAACTGTAACAAATTTAAAACAAATGTGTACCGTTAAACAATCCCGCATCACAATGTACCGTTAGAAAGGCAGTTCAGAGCTGAATCGAACGAAACACTATGCTTTAAAGTATCTCGAAGGATAAAAAAAGTTATTAGTGTTTAACCGTTTTCAGACTTGGCGACATGTCGCGAACCAGAGGAAATGGTAAAAAGTTAATAACTTCTGCAAATATGGGCATATTCTGAAAATTAATACATCGTTTTATTCAGTATTAAGAGCTTTATCCAACGGTAAATTGAATGACATTTAATTATTTTGAATTAAAATATTTTACAAGAAAACCTGCAATTTTCTCCAAAAATGCTATTTTTTCGTAACTTTGGCCCTCTGGTGGGGGCGGAAGACATCAATATTTTAAACAACTTTTTCGACATTTTTTACCCCATACCATTAGGCAACTTTTGCTTGCTATTACTTTTGACTTTCTAATTTTCGCTTTTTCACTCCACCCTAATGGACAAGTGAAAGCATGGTCACCATCGACTTTGTAAGAGAGCCACAATTTCAACAGATAGCCTAGGCCAAACGGTACCAGGTTATATTTTAAGCGAAACAAAATGATGCCAGTTAGTGCTTCCAGTCTCCATTTTCAGAAATCCGAAGATTTTACCTAAAAATCCCAGAACTGGTTAACCCTAGGGCTACCAAGTTTTTTTGTAACACTGGCTACCAAGAGGGGGGTTACCACCCCCATGGATTTTGTGTTTGGTTTTACATATCATAACTTGTAATATACCAATGGATTCAGCATTCATTTCTGCACAGAATGGTATATTTAGTTGTACATTATGTGAATGCACCTCGAAATTACATCACTTTTAACAACGGAACCCATTAATTAGCAATATTGTATATTATTGCGTACATTTTGTACTTTTTGGATAAACAAATATAAGATTATGTGTGTTTTGAAACTAATCTATGTATAAAAGATACACACAATCATCCCTACACATGTTTATATAGTATAAATGTACATCCATACATATATATCCATACATATATATATCGGTTTACGTTGTAATGCTGTATTCAGCCATTTTCACACAGATTACGCGTATTATTATTTATTTTGATCACTTTCGGTTTTCAAAAGACAAAGATGTAGGTATGCAAATGAAGCCCTACATACCCTCTAAAGAATGGTATCTTTGTTTCTCTTCCAGGAAGACAAATGAATACGCTACAGACAAAAAACTAAGGGGGGAGTGCTTCCATTCAGCCATTTTTCACGTATATTACGCGTATTATTATTTATTTTGATCACTTCCGGTTTTCATAAGACAAAGATGTAGGTATGCAAATGAAGCCCTGCATTCCCTCTAAAGAATGGTATAATTGTTTCTCTTCTAGGAAGAATAGTCAATAAGCTATAGTCGAAAAACTAAGGGGGTGGTGGTATCCACCCCCTTGGTACCTCGGGTATATCAGGTATAACTTTTGAATGGCGTGGGCTACCACCATAATGTTTACCTCAAAATGTGCGCCAATGAATCTGCTACAGCTACCTAAAATGCCAAAATTATATTCCAGATGGAAAAAAAAATTATGCATAAAAACGTAGGGGGTGGCAACCACCCCTTTTGTAGCCCGAGGGTTAAGAGTGTACTAAAAATCCCAAGTAACTGAAAAGGAAAAGTTATGATGAAATAGGAAATGAGGTAAGAACTGACAAATAAAATAATGGAGCATAATATTGAATTAACAAATTAAAATGTTTACAAGTTACAATAATAATAATCGTCTTTCAGACACAGCCACTGAGCGAATTTTTGCAAAGCTGATTAGCTGTTACTGTTGGAAAGTCCGGTAACAACATTGATTGTTTCTGATTGCCGTTCCTTTTTCTATCGTCCAATGTATCTTTAATTGGCATATTCTTTCCATGACATCCTCGACTGTAGACCATATAGTAAAGAAATCCCCAGAATGCTCTGCAAAATCCATAAATCCCAAGTCTATCCCCAAATCCGAAGATCTTTGGAAAATCCCAAGGAGTGTAGGTGACGTCAGTTATGACGACGATCATCGAACGCCCATGGCTAGATTCTATTTCATGATGGCTTGCGTGTAAGTAGTAGGCATAAGTAGGTTCACTGCTGTCTTGGTCTTTACAGGTGATGACTACTGCTTTACTGAAATACAGATTTTTAAAATATGATTAAAATTAATCGAGTCTTTTATTAAAAGTTTTAATCGTGGGATTAATTTCTGTAAAAAATCTAATCGTTGCCCACCCCTAGTCAATATATATATAGAGCCTCAGCGCATTCATAATGCAAGAAGACAAAATATAAAATGACTTCGACACTACCCTACTTCCGTACCTGTGGTAGTGCCAGTCCAAAACGTGTTGAAACGAGGAGGGCGAGGCTAATATATAAACAGCAGCACACTAAGCGAAAACATAAAATGAGCTGAGGGAGCATAGAGATGATTAAGTGTTTCTTCAATGAAAAACAAGAAGATTATCAGAAAGTAGTCTGATCTGATGAAATAGAGTTACATCCAGATAGTCCTACAAGATATTAATTTGCATGCATCAGTATTTCAAAAGCCTTGGACCATAAAGGCATTTAAAGAAATTGGCCTGTAAATAATAATTAGTAGCCTAACATCTTCACCATCTCCTGGTTTAACTGCGTGTACCACTTTAGTAATTTTTATTCCTGGAGGAGCACTGATTGTCTTCTTCTTGTGGTTCCCTGCCTCTTAGGCAGGTTCAAATGTCCGACGTCGCCATTCCTCTTGTTGTTGGGCCTCTTCAGCTTCCTGTAGCCGTTTGTCATAATGTTTAGGCGCCCTTGTAACGGCATGGCCGTGTTACGGCGCCATATAAATTGTCGTAATTATTATTATTAATCCAGCATCATCTGTCTTGGTCTTCCTCTTGTCTTCCTCCCTCCATTTTCCTTCAATGACCGTTCTCAGTAGTGAGTCTCCTCCCAGCGTGTGCCCGATCCATTTCCTTTGCCTCTCTCTTATTGTGCGTATAAGAACTCTTTCTTCTCCAGTTATTTCCATCACTTCTTCATTTGTTATATGTTCTGTCCAGCTGATTTATTTCCATTCTTCTCCATGTCTACATTTCGAAAGCTTCCAGTCTTCTTATGTCCGCTTTTTCATTTTCCATGTCTCTGATGTGTAGGCCTACAGCACCACACTCCATAACTAGTGTCTTTATCATTCTTATCTTCAGATTCCTGTCTAGTTTGCCTCTCTGTAATTCTCTCCTGTTTGAGAATGCCTCCTTTCCTAATGCTATCCTTCTTTTAATTTCTCTGTGGCATTTGGCATCCGTCGTGATCAAACTCCCTAGGTAGCAGAATTCTTTGACTTGCTCTATCTGTTTTCCTCCAATTTGTATTCTGACTACAGTTTCCTTTCCTTTACTTCTCTTCAATACCTTTGTCTTTTTGATGTTAATCTTCATCCCGTATTTGGTTGATGTTCAATGTGTTCAGCTTATCTATCATTGCTTGTAGACCTGTCTGGTTTCTCGCCAACATTGCCTGATCATCTGCAAATCTTAATGCCTTGATCCATCTTCCACCAACCTTTATCCCCTCCTCCATATCCTCTACTTCTCTGACAAGCTCTTGTATATAGATGTTAACCCTCGGGCTACCAAGGGGGGTGGTTGCCACCCCTTTACGTTTTAATGCATAATTTTTTCCATATAGAATATAATTTTTACATTTTGGGTAGCTGTAGCAGATTCATTGGCGCACATTTTGAGGTAAACATCATGGTGGTAGCCCACGCCATTCAAAAGTTATACCTGATATACCTGAGGCACCAGGGGGGTGGATACCAACCCCTTAGTTTTTCGACTATAGCTTATTGACTATTCTTCCTAGAAGAGAAACAATTATACCATTCTTTAGAGGGAATGCAGGGCTTCATTTGCATACCTACATCTTTGTCTTTTTTGAATACCGGAAGTGATCAAAATAAATAATAATACGCGTAATCTGTGTGAAAATGGCTGAATACAGCATTACAACGTAAACCGATATATATGTATGGATATATATGTATGGATGTACATTTATACTATATAAACATGTGTAGGGATGATTGTGTGTATCTTTTATACATAGATTAGTTTCAAAACACACATAATCGTATATTTATTTATCCAAAAAGTACAAAATGTACGCAATAATATAAAATATCGCTAATTCAGGGGTTCCGTTGTTAAAAGTGATGTAATTTCGAGGTGCATTCACATAATGTACAACTAAATATACCATTCTGTGCAGAAATGAATGGTGAATCCAGTGCTCTATTACAAGTTATGATATGTGAAACCAAACACGAAATCCAGAGGGGGTAACCACCCCCCCTTGGTAGCCGATGTCACCAAAAAGCTTGGTAGCCCTAGGGTTAAATAGTAATGGTGACAGTGGGCATCCTTGTCTCACACCTCTTCCAACGTTTACTGGTTCCGAGTACTCTCCATCTATTCTTATTCGCATCTTTTGTCGCATGTGTAAGTTTCCTATCAATCTTCTGTCTCTCCCATCTATTGCCACTGATTGTATGAAGGAGTAATTCACAAAGTTTTCGTCCGAAAAAACTACTGAACAATATGTAGCGTTAAAATTGCTATGCAAAATTCTGTCATAGGTGCCTACGATATTGCGAGACGTGTGTGCCGCATTAACATTTTGTTTGGTGACGTAAGGCAGGTTGCCAAAAATGAGGAAAAAGGGACTTCCACGTGGAATTCCGCCAGCTAATGACTGGCCAATGCCTTTGAGAAAATCGTTTAGGCCTAATTATTAGTCATGATTGCTTTATATGTCTCTGACTGTGCTTCCATTAATACTAATAGAATCAATAATTTATTCGCAGGTAATCTAAGAACACCACGTGTTTCTAAGATCTTATCTATAGCCTATTTGAAAATTTTGTTATCAAAAATCAGTATATGTTGTTGTCACAGAGAACAGGGAGAAGATTTTGAACCTTGAAGAGTTTCTAAAACACGAACAAAACGAGAAGGAACAGCTCACGATCGTGCAAGCGAAAGAAAAACAAAGATTACTGGGTAGGTCTGTGTATAGAGGTTACCTAGCGCAATTGCATGGCGGCTCATAGAAAGCTTAAGAGCCGACTATGGTATTATTTCCAAAAGCTGTACTTAAAATTTGTCCATTTCATCCGAGAAGTTACTTTTAAAGCTATTACAATAATTTTACAGTATGGCCTATGGTAACAAATTATATGTTGTGTTACGAAAAAATCCTACTTAGGCCTCTAATGCTGTATTGCGTGAAAAATGACGTTGAAGAAAATTCTTTATGTAGAGGCAGAGAGAAATTAAAAGGTTCATTAAAGGCAGTCAAACTGCAAATAGTAAGTCAAGGTCTTAACATGGAAAAGTGAAAGCATGGTGACCAACGACTTTGTAAGAGAGCCACAATTTCAACAGGTAACCTAGGCCTAACAATACCAGGTTCTATTATTAACGAAACAAAAAGATGCCAGTCAGTGCCTTCAGTCTCCATTTTCTGAAATCCCAAGATCTTGCCAAAAAGTCACAGAGTCGGTTAAGAGTGTAGCAAAAATCCCAAGTAACAGAAAAGGAAAAGTTGTGATGAAATATGAAATGTGTTTTCACAATGACAATTATTCACAACAATGTCGAGGTAAGATCTGACAAAGAAAATAACGGAGCAAAACATTGAATTAACTAAATTACAATGTTTACAAGTTACAATAATAATAAGCGTCTTTCAGACAGAAACACTGAGCGAATTTTTGCAAAGCTGATTAGCTGTTACTGTTGGAAAGTCAGGTAACAACATTGATTGTTTCTGACTGCCGTTCCTTTTTCTGTCGTCCAATGTATCTTTAATTGGCATATTCTTTCCATGACATCCTCGACTGTAGACCATAGTAAAGAAATCCCCAGAATGCTCTGCAAAATCCATAAATCCGAAGTCTATCCCCAAATCCGAAGATCTTTGGAAAATCCCAAGGAGTGTAGGCTCTGACGTCAGTTATGACGACGATCATCGAACGCCCATGGCTAGATTCTATTTTATGATGGCTAGCGTGCAATATAGACAGTAACAGCTAATCAGCATTAGGCATAGCCTAAGTGGGTGCACTGCAGCGGTCTTGGCCTTTTCAAGTGATGACTAGGCCTATTGTTTAACTGAAATACAGTTTTTTTGTTCAAACATACAGAACTTTTAAATCTGAGAGTAAACGAACGGTGTATATTTATGCGTGCTGTTGCTTGCGTAAAGTGGACGACGCATTTTCGATAGGGATGGACCGATTAATCGGCCGGAAATCGGTTCGGGCCGGATTTCGCACTAATCGATATTATCGGTCGTCCATTAATTATGTCAAAAATAGGGGGAGGGGTTTTGAAAAGTTTGACAGTACTGTTGTTGACAAGAGGGTAGGGGGGTTTGGTACAATTTGACGTCAACAAATTTTGTCCAGTTAATCAACACAGACTCTTCAAAATGGTAGCGAAAACATTAAGTAATGATAAAAATGTATAAAGTACTTATAATGTTTAATACTACTAAGAGCTGGTAGTAAACTAAACTCATATATTTTGAAATTCGGGATTGCATTTGTTAGTGTAAAAAATTTAGAAAATGATTCTACATGTATTGAACCATTGTGTTTCTTTTTTGTAGTGGGGGAGGGTTCTGGGATTGTTGACATAATTTTGTAGGGGGTCCGTCGATGTTTGACTGTTGTTGACAAGGGGAGGGGGTCAAAACTGCCTAAAATTTGTTCACATAATTAATGGACGACCCCTTAATCGGTTTCGGCGCATCTGCAGGACCACCGATTCAAATAGGCCTACCAAAAAAATATGTTTGACCAAAAACAATTTCTTCTTTCATTAATACAAAAATGGCAACCTGTTTTTGCGATCTCCTAAGGTAATATATAATCTGAAATATTGAAAATTCGTGTAAAATAATAAAATTGTTAATCGACGCATCATCAAACTGACTTTTTAGTAACAAACGGTGCTTAGAACCAAATAAAAGTGAATATTACCGAATAATGGAATCGGAATCGGAAATCGGCAAAAAAGGCAATCAGGGCTTTCCTAATTTTCGAAAACATTAGCGTTCCATAGTCCATTAGTCGGTGCATCTGACGCACTCTGGTCATTATGCTGTCTGTAGGCTATCCCTTTCTCTGTATGCCTTTGTCCATTTGTAAATGTCTAAGTATCATTTATCTTTAACTCGCACTTACGGGCGTCTACCTTTGTATGTTTAACTGATAACATCATCGCCATCGCCATCTTCTGCCTGGGGCCTATTCGTGTGGCATATTACAATAATTTAGGTTACCTTCAGCACGCTTAAAATCACAAAGTTGTAATAAAGGCTATTGTAGCGGATATAAGACTGATCAAATTCATTGTTGATTTAAATAATTAATTAATATAAGGATTAGTATTCCTCTTTTGGTTCTCTGCCTTCCGAGGCAGGTTCGTAAGTCCAATGTCTCCATTCGTCACGTTTTTGGGATTAGTTAAATAAGCTAGCTAATTGACAGTGGCGTATTATTAGAATGAGTGGTGTTATATGAATAAGCTGGTGCCCTGCGTTTGGCTTTCTAGTGGCGCTTTAGAAGTTTGGAGTTTACGATGACGATTGTGTTCTGTTTTCGTTTTCTTTTTATTTGGTTGTGTTTTTAATATTCTCACCCAACTTGGATAACATAACCCTATGTTTAAGGAAAAGTATCCTGTTTGATATCCGGTCTAAAGGTGAAGTTATCTGAGTCATTTTCCGGTAACATGGTAAATTCAGATTTCAGAATGTCCCCGGTCATTTCTCGAAAAACTATACATAGTCCGATTATGCTAAGTGTTGATATTAAAATGTATTTGATCAGTCAACAATTTAAGATATTTGAAAGTAATTTAAAGCAATAACGTAATTTATTAAAATTTATTTTAATTTAAAATGTTCCACTCCGTTACTGTCCCTAGGCTCTAGTACTTATTGCTTTAGTCTACAATTTCGAAATGATTTGCATTGAGCCAAAAAATTCACGTGTTTCTTATGTATTATATATTTGTGTATGTTTTAAAATACAACTTGATGAACCGGATCTTCAGTATAATTAAAAGAAAATTTTTTAAACTTGTCCCCAGGATTTATGTCTACTCCGTTACCATGTAAAAATAATCTTGTGTCTCCGAACCATTTAATTATGTGGCCGCGCAACTGGACTCTTCTCTTCTGTGAAGATCTATGTAAGTTATTAATAGCTTCACAAACGATTTCCATGGTCCTAAAAATTTCTTACAAATTTTCATTTATTTCGTACCAGAGGTGTTCTTTTATTATGCAGCCACTCCGTTACTGCATTTTTCCCATGATTATAAATAAATCTAATTCCAATAATATTTGTAATATAACGCTTATAAGCAAAACAATGATTTTACCAGCGATCGATGTGGACGCATGAGCGATAATATGGTATTTACCGTGCTGCAACCCAAATTGTCTACTCCGTTACCTGTCCACTCCGTTAACATTTAGTTGGTAACGCATGGAATAGCTATGTTACGGAGTGGAAAAACTGAGCTCGACACCCGAAAGATAGTAACGGAGTGGAATTATTATAGGATAAATGGTGTGGTATTTTGATGCTGTGAGCAGATTTTTAAGACAATACCATAAATGTTTTAGTGTTTTCTGTTAATTCGATCACTGGGTATGATCGGCTCAAGTGCTTTCTTTTCACAAATATATATTTAATATATAAACAGTTATTTGGACAATCTTTTTTATTTAACTTGACATTAATAGCTTTTCTTTACGTAACGGAGTGGACCTTTCTTAAATAAATAAAACTGTGATGGAATCAACTAATCATATGTATTCTAACTTCTTTTATTTCTATTTTATAAATATTAATACTAAAAACATATTGGCATGTCAAGATACACAACAGAAGCTGTACACTGTATAAACAGATCTCATTATGTATGCAGTAACGGAGTGGATAAATATTTTAGTAGGGCTATTTTTTCTACCAAAAACTTCCTACGTTTACATATTAGTGCAAAACGAAATATATATTTGTGAAATAGACATATTCAAGATTTGTTCCAAAGAAAAAAAATGTCATTTGAAAAAAATTTTTTTTGCTTGTTGAATTAGTGAATTTGCCATGCTACCGGAAAATGACTCATCTATTTGCCAACACCGAGATGTTAAAGGAGCAAGAATCAGCCATATTATTCAGATGAGTCGAGATGACTATCGCTGACCAAAGATGAAGTAAAGCTCTCTATATATATATACCAACACCGAACTCTTAACCCTCGGGCTACCAAGGAGGGGGGTTATTACGACCCCCCCTCCTAGGTTTTTTGCTTCGAAAACTTGTTCCATGTGGAATAAAATTTTGATGATTTAGGTAGCTGTAGCAGGGTCATTTGCGCACATTTTTAGGTAAACATCATTGTGATATCTCACGCCATTCAAAAGTTACAACCCGATATACCCGAGGTACCAGGGGGTTGATACGAACCCCCTTAGTTTTTCGTCTATAGCGTACTAATTTTTCTTCCTGGAAGAGAAACAAATATACCACTCTTTAGAGGGAATGCAGGGCTTCATTCGCATACTTAGATGTTTGTGTTTTGAAAATCGAAGTGATCAAAATAAATAATAATACGCGTAATATACGTGAAAAATGGCTGAATGGAAGGACTCCCCCTTAGTTGTTTGTCTGTAGCGTATTCATTTATATTCCTGGAAGAGAAACAAATATACCATTCTTTAGAGGGAATGTAGGGCTTCATTTGCATACCTACATGTTTGTCTTTTGAAAACCGGAAGTGATCAAAATAAATAATAATACGTGTAATCTGCGTGAAAACGGCTGAATACAGCATCACAATGTAAACCGATATATATGTATGGACATATATGTATTAGGGTGGTTCATCGGCAATGGTGCCAACAAAAATTCTTAAAAGTTGCTGCTCTCACCCCCTCATTCTGTTCCAAATAATTTATAAAAAATTATGACCAAGTTTCAGTTGATTCTGAATATGTTTAGAGGTGCCTCATCATGGTTGTAGTTAGAGTAGAGAGATGCAAACTTCTTCCATGCATGACCGGGAGAGCTAAAGTCAGTCATCTGCCTGCATTGATATCTAAGTAGGCATTGATCAGCTGCTTGAAGTTCCATAACCTAACAGATGGTATAGGAGAAATAACAGTCGCTGTAGTAGTCGCAGCTATCGAAGATTCAGGTATGAGGTCAGGCATCTGTGGCATGGCTTTCGACACCACATCGTCGAACACAGTATACATGCACTATTCTGGTGGAGAAGTTGGACAAACGTCTGCTATCGTTGCCTGTCGGCATCATATTCTTGAATGTCTGTTCATTGACATTAGCTCCTTCTTCTGGACCAGATATACGTATGTTCAAATGTTTCCAATCCTCCTGGGCTGATACTGTTCATGCTGCTTTCCAAAGTTCGACCGTACGTTACAGCAGAAAATAGCGTACGCGTACGGTACGTAATTTACTAAAAATAATAGCGTACGCGTACGGTACGTTCGTATTCCGTACGTATGAGCAGCCTTTAATATTAGTTGCTTCTCGTGACGTCACATTTTGTCTCCTCATTTTCTCGTCGTTTTTTTCTCGTCGTTATTACGTCACTTTACAGTTCTTATTTGTAGTTCCGTTTCAGCGAAGAGGTAAATTATTATTTTGTTTTTATTTTGTATAATTTGATTATTTTATCTACAGAAATAAAACAGGCTGACGTTATTCCTTGTTAATTCTATAATAAAAAAATATAAAAATTAGCGTACGCTATTTATTAATTTAGCCAAAAAATAGCGTACGCGTACGGTACGCATTTCAGCAGAAAAAATTACGTTCCGTCGTACGGTCGAACTGTTCATGCTGCTTTCCATGCAGGTTTAGAGGATATTGAAGTCACGAGAAAGATCACATTAGGCAAAGGACCTGAAGTTTTGAACTTCGTTCGAACAATGACTTCAAGAAACTCAGCCACAAGAAGATTACCAGGAACTGCCCATTCAGATCATCATTAATTCTGGGAGAGATCCCTCCGAATGGAATTCATTTCCGTGCTCCAGCAGGACTTCACTGAGCAAGAGAGATGAGACGCTTATTATACGGATTCAAAATCTTCATGTTTGGTCGCATCCAGGCATGTGGTGGGAGCCAAACAAGAACATGGTCTATGTCAGCTTCTCTACTTTGCCCAATGCAGGTGGACAGGCCTACATCCAAGCATGGTTTGCAGCTTCGATGCCAAATGTGGCTCCGAATAATGACCTATTGTTCCTGGAAAAGTTGCAGGAGCACTCTGCCATGAATAAGGTCTTATCTGATGGTGCATTGCAGAAATAATTGGGCACCTATGGAATCTGAAAGAGAAAATGAAATATCTCACAACGTTTGATCCGTCTGTCACTCTTGAAGAGAAACGATGAATGGTGAATATAATGAAGAGTCGGCCTTTTGGAAACAACAGTCCATCAAATTGATTCGCCATGACGGGTAGTCCTTCAGCAAAACAGAAAACTAATCTAAGCAGGCTCTCAGCAGACTATTCAATTCTTCACAGCATTGAGTTTACCCGTAGACTATCTTCAGCTCGGTCCTAATTCTGAATTCAAAACAGTGCTGAAGTATGTCAAGGCACTGAATGTCGTAAACAACATGGTAGAAATTCTGATTCAGGAGTTTTATGCCGATCTGACGAAGAACAGAAACAGTTTCTCCTTCAAATGATTGCATGCTGAGCATAGAAAATTGTTCCAAGACTCTAGGAAATCCACAGTTGTGGCTGGACTTAAATGCTAGACATTAGCGTTTAACGGTAGAAAGTCTTTGTATTATCTGTTTTTGTGTTGAAGATGATGTCCAACTAGAACCATTTTCAGAACTTTCTTTATTAATCCTTTATTTAGCCGTTGAATACACAGTGTTAATGCTCTTGATTAATAATGTATGCACTGCTAGACAGTAGATATTGTTAGACAATGAATATAATTTGTTTACTTTTTGGACTTAACCACTAACACTAATTTGCGGCATTGTACGAACAGGCTATTCCTATGTAAAACTACACTTGCCATGAGGCACCCCTAAACATCATCCTAAAAATAAAAAACTTTACAGGAAATTTTATTTATTTATTTGGAACATTCTGAGAGGGTGAGAGTTAAAAAAATTATAAATTTTGTTTTCTGAGCCACCCTAAAAATATCGCTAATTCAGGGGGTTCCGTTGTTAAAAGTGATGTAATTTCGAGGTGCATTCACATAATGTACAACTAAATATACCATTCTGTGCAGAAATGAATGGTGAATCCACTGCTCTATTACAAGTTATGATATGTGAAACCAAACACGGAATCCATGGGGGTCGTCTCAACCCCCCTTCTTGGTAGCCGATGTCACAAAAACCTCGGTAGCCTGAGGGTTAATATAATTAGAGTCAGCGATATTAGTCAAATGACGGCCGTTGAGACAACTTGACAGATCAACTTGGATCATATGCTTCCACCTCACATACGTCGAGCCACAAATGCACGGCTCTTTATAACATAGGCCTACTACTTGCCTTCCTAATTAATGGGACTTAACTAACCAACACTGCCAGATATTCTTTTTTACTGTCAGTTAAGGTTTTCTTTTTGGTTCTTGTAATGTAGTTGATCATTCATTTAGTACTATACTGTAGGCTGTAATCAGCTGCGCCTCTAGGATTGTAATTGTGTACGCACAATAAGGAGGAGACTACGCAGTACGCATAGACCGGGAACGAAGGTGTGTGGGAGCCTGGGGGTACGAGGAACGAGCGTCCGAAGGACGATCCTCGAGGAGCGCAGCGCCGAGTAGGGAGGTGGTTTGAGAAGGGGATGTGCCCACTCCCCACTGAAAACGTTTTTGAATTTCCACACTCTAATGGTAGCATTTTAAGCAGTCATCTGAACAAAATTGCTCTATTATTTCAGAGCTGGTAGGAACAAACTGTCACTCGTAGCCAAGATGTAGTTTGAGTCGTTTTTGAGTTTGACTGCAGACAATACTAGCAATCCGGACAATTATTGAAATTAATATAAAAACTAGAAAATACGTTCAATTTAGAGGTCTGCGGGTAGAGCGTTTTTGCTACCCGACCCGTACCCGTAACCCAAAACGTTACCCGTACCCGTACCCGACCCGTACTCAAAATAACTACCCGATCCGACCCGTACCCGCGGGTATACCCGTACCCGTACCGTACCCGCCATCTATATTAGTTTGCCTTTCCATAGTTCCAGTCTCTACCAGATCATTAGGCTCAATAGTTATCATGTAGTCCTAATAATAATAGGCTGATGTGGTGGTTATGATGCTGATGCTGAGGCTTCTGCTGCCGATGATGATGATGATGATGATGATGATGATGATGGTAATAATGATAATGATAAGTAGTAGTAGTAGTAGTAGTAGTAGTAGTAGTAGTAGTAGTAGTAGTAGTAGTAGTAGTAGTAGTAGCAGCAGTAGCAGTAGCAGTAGCAGCAGCAGTAGCAGTAGCAGTAGCAGTAGTAGTTGCAGTAGTAGCAGTAGCAGCAGGAGGAGCAGCAGGCGCAGCACCAGCAGTAGTGGAAACAAGGCACTTTGTAACTGCAATTTGAACATCAAGTTCACTAAGGCTTACGGATATAGATCAGCACAAGCAAGTGCTACTTACGCAGAATACCGCAAGTATATAATAAGTCTTTGAAGGTGCAAGATTCAGTACCGGTATTACATGTAACCCCAAAGTTTCATGTCGGTACGGGTAAAACCGGGTATACCCGTACCCGTAATGCTCCTACCCGTACCCGACCCGACCCGTGAAATGCCTCCCCTATCCGTACCCGACCCGCACCCGCGGGTCGGGTACGGGTAAACCCGCGGGTACGGGTAAACCCGCGGGTACGGGTAAACCCGCGGGTACGGGTATACCCGCAGACCCCTAGTTCAATTTCCAAGAACGCCATAAGCCTTAAGGTAAACATATTGCTGACCAGACGCAATTAGCAGAGATAGTGTATAAATGGTACATAAACACAGAAGAAGGATTCAACTACCGAATCGTGACGTCATGTGGTTATGATGTGGTTTTACTAAATGTTCAAGGAACAAAACATATTGAAATTGTATATTTTGAAATTTGAAAGATAACAACTAGATTGAAGCCATTTAAGTGTTCAAATACAATATTTGTACAAATATCAGATTAACAGTTGATTTTACTCATTATAATCAGTGTTGGGTAAACTCACACAAGAAATGAGTTAAATCAAAACTCAACTCATGCACCTCAAAATGAGTTTAAACTCAAACTCAACTCATCCTAAGTGAAATGAGTTAACTCAAACTCAGTTGTTAAATGAGTTAACTCATCAACTCACTTGTCTCATACCAGCACGTTCTAATCGAACGTTGTACAAATACACAGTTACCAGGAAATGGTATCATCAGTTTATTATTACTAGTATAACTGTTATTATTATTAATGGGATAATGGATAAATCAGGTTATTATTACTGAGTCAAAGTAAACACCACAGTCCACATGTTTCACATCTCAAACATGACTGGTATTAGCTTTAAGCAGAAGTTTTTAAAAGTTGGTGTGTGACAGCCTGTTCCGATATTTAAAAAACCGGCTTGTTTCAACATAATATGTGCCGAGTGAGTTGAGTTTGAAATAATTGAGTTATAACTCAAACTCACAGAAAATTTGATTTAACTCAAACTCATAACTCACACTCTTTAAGATGAGTTAACTCAAACTCATAAATCACAGCAAGTGAGTTAACTCGTGAGTTTAAACTCATCTGAGTTAACTCATACCCAACACTGATTATAATATGATAGTATCAAAAATTGATCTGTCTGCCAAAAATTTATCTGTGTGCCATCTCTACCCAGTTTCCGCTCTTCACTTTCTGCACCTTTGTTTGGGATCCTGGAGTTTGTACTTGACCAAGAACTCACTTTCGCTCAACAAGATAACTCTGCTTCTCGTAGCTGCTTTTATCAGCTGCGCCAACTGCGAGTAATATCCCGCACTCTCACCCCCAGCGCTGCAGCTATACTATAATAGTTCACGCTTTCGTTACCAGTCGCCTGGACTATTGTTCCTCTATATCATAGTTGTTAAAAACGGTAAAATAAAAATAAAAAACGGAAAAAACGTCGTTTTATTGAAAAAAATAAAAAACGGAAAAAAACGAGAATAAAACGGAAAAGAAAATAATTTGTCTTTTCTACATCTTTAACTGCATTTTAATATTAAAAACCCTGTTTACACAATTTAATTTTAATCAGCAAATAACATAACTTTATTAGTAAACACCAAGTAGGCTAACAGTAATCTACAACAATTATTTTCTTTTTCATTAGTTTGGTTTAAACAGAATTTGAGAAATTAAAAATATTGAAATCTTTTCAAATTTAAACATATACATAAGTCCACATAAATCCATGCTGACATAAGCAATTAAAAACTAAACTTTGCAAGCACAGAGTGTACTTAATTAAAAATTGTAGGTCTACTTACAATTCTGACTTATGTAAGAACTTGATATGGAGTAATATCCGTCAATCAGAGATTACTGAGTACAAAGACAACATTTCGCATTTTGGATAAATCAGAAATTCAAATAACTTGTATAAATTTTATTTCCTGTAAGCTTACTGTGCTATTTATTTCTCAACTGATGACATTAAATAGTGACGTAAATTAGATGAATCCTTGAAAGGACGAAGACAACGTAGGCCTAAGGGATATCAGACAAAAATAAAATTAAACAAATAGTAACAGACAGTTAATAAATAAATAAATAAAGTTACATAAAAAAATAAAAAACGAAATAAAACGAGACGAGAAATAAAAACGAAAAAAACGACGTTTTGGGGACAAAAATAAAAACGAAAAACCTTTTTACAACTATGCTCTATATATGTTGGCCTTCCACAGAGTCGGATTGGGCATTTGGAGCGAGTTTTGAGCGTGGGTGCTAGATTGACCTGATTGTCCCCTTTGCACGCACTTCTATAATGCAACATCGGCCCTTCTCGGTCGTGGGACCGAATATCTGGAATGGCATCCTCTAGAGCTCCGTCTCCTACATGGACCTAGGAACTCTTCACCCGCATTTTATACATATCTGAAAACCACTCTTTTCAACCGTGGTTTGAACGGCGTTGTAGGTAAGAGATACAATTTTGTATGGATGCACTGAGGGATTTTTAACCAATGAAGTGATTTGAGAACAGAGGTTAGGCTTTGTGGTGGTGTTTGGGAGTTTTGGTGACTGCGCGGGTGAGAGCGTTCTGGACTGTTTTGTAGGCTTTTCATTTGAGAAGAATCGATGTTGTAAGAAAGAAAGTTACAGTATTCGAGTTTGGAATGAACAATTGAAGTGGCTATTGTGCACGCGGTCGTGTAGTGAAGTAAAGGGCGCAATTGACAGAGGTCACGGATGTGTATATAGCAGGTGCGAGATAGCTGGGTGATGTGATCGGAAAAGGTATCCCCCTAAGGTTCTTATCGAAGATGATTCTAAGATTGCGAACAGCAAAAGAGTAAGCTACGGGAGAAGTGATATCTGTTTGATATCAAGCCTATTCCGACGCAGCTAGATAAATATACAATATAGCAGTAGGCCTACAGCTGCTTATTATATTATGCTAGTTAACAATATTTTTTCTATTTTCAGCTGAACGTCGATACAAATCGGATCCAGTTTTAGTTGAGACGATCAGAACAAAAGCCAGTAAAAAGAAGAAGAAAGGTTGGTTCGGAAAAGCAGAAGAAAGCAAAAATATCCGTGGATTGACGATCTTAGACAAAGAATTGTTTGTTGTGGGTGAAGAGAGTTCAGAAGTTGAAGTTTATGATTCGATGAAATTCAGTTTCAGTCGTCAGTGGAAATTGAGAGAATTAATTGATCCTTGGGATATAGCATCCTGCAACATAAATAAATGTCTCTACATCTCAGATTACAAAGACTTTAAACAGTCGAAGGAAATCTTGAGAGTTGATCCAAATGGAAAATTAATAAAGAAATGGTCAACAGAAGTCGATTTGGGACATGGTCTGTCTGTTACAGATGAATCGAATGTCATTTTAACTGTTTACAATAAAAATAAATTAAATGAATATTCGCCAGATGGACGATTGCTCCGTGAAATAAATCTATCATTAAACGCACATATTGTTCTTCCATTGCATGCAATAAAACTGTCCAATGGTCATTTTGCGGTTGGTCATCGCAGTGGTATTGGTAGGCCTAATGTCTGTGTAGTGGATGCAGATGGGGTACTTTATAAGTCTGTCGGTGGTGGATCTGGATCGACCGTCGGACAAATAGACGCTGCAGTCTATTTGTCCGTCGATGGAAATGGGTTCGTGATGGTCGCTGATCGGTGGAAGAATCAAGTTTTGTTATTTGATTCGGATTGGAGATTTCAGAGGGAAATTCTCACAAAAGCTAAACACGGATTACGAGATCTATGGAGGATTCATCTGGACGAGTCAAACGATAGACTGTTTGTGGCCGACAACGAATCGAACAATGAACGAATTTTGATTTTCAATTTTAAATAAGAATTTAAATATTGTTTCTTGAAATCAAAGTAATATACTTTGAAATATTTTCGTCATCTTTAATCTCTTTTTAAAAATCCAAAGTAAGTTTGGTTGGTTTGTTGCCGTTTAATGACGCTATGTAGGCCTAAGGTTATAACAAGAATGATTGGCGTTGAACTCGGCCTTTAGCGATCGATGCCTGGGGTTGGTAGTGTCAGCCTCATGCCTGGGTATAGAAACAGGGCGACGGTAATCATCTTTCAATACTTTGTATTTATAGTGACGTGCTTATTTTAATTCTCGCAGAACCTCGACCATTATGATGTCACGATGTCTCTGTTCACTTTTCGTTTATTACATTTTAAATTAAATGACCAAAGACAATGGAGAACATTACATTTTATCTGTACAGATCGCCGCCAAAATGCCTGTCATGAGGAACTGATGATGTTGAGGTTATTTAGGGCCTATATAGGTTGTTATTATTTTGCTTTTTTACGTTTTTATGTGTTAAAACTAACTTAGCCAAAAGAACCACTTAATTGTTACTCTTGAAAGTTTATTTATTGTGAATATGTTCCTTGAAACTGTGTTTAGTTATTTACATCGGACATGGTCGAAGGAGTACCGCCCTAAACACAATAGATTTGCTGGATAGCCAACTACTGGGCAGTTCCAAAAATGCTGGTGAATTTTTTTTGATGGCTTAATAGAGATCACTGAGTGCATTTACACGTTACAACTTACAACAGACGACCATTCTTGCAAGAGGTCGTTGCAGACAAAATATGAAGCTGGCGCCATCTCGCTAATGATACGCAAACAAAGCAATTTCATTACACATGGCCCGGGAGAGAGGGGAACAATGTGGGAGGGATATGGACTAGGGTGCCACTCAATGTAATGTAAAAAAATTAACTTCAACATATTCCAGGTCCCACCCCCTCATTATGTTCTCTTTATGATACATAGTAACTGCTAAGTTTCATTGAAATATATTAATATTTACTGGTAGCTCAATGTGCTTATATTTTTAATATTACGCGATAAAATGTATTTTTTTAATTAAAATTGTTCTTCACCAGAGTAAATGAATTCCTGAGTGAGTAACTCAGTATTGTTGTAAAGTTAATGTTCCCCAGTGACAGTGCACTTGTTCACATTCTTTTCTGCTATATACTTATTACTGAGCTGCAGACTGATTTTTTAATTATTTGGAATAAATGTAATCAATCGTAGTATACTTATTACTGAGCTGCAGACTGATTTTTTAATTATTTGGAATAAATGTAATCAATCGTAGTACTGTTAGTGTGCGTCTGTGCCAGTAGTGTAGCATAGTTATTACTTAAATTGTGCATCACTCTATTCTTCACTGAGAACCACAGGTAACTGATTATAATGTAACCTATTCATTTGCTATTTAGTTCATTAGTGAGTGATAATAGGGGTCTGGGCTTTGATCGGAATATTAGCAACAGCCAGTAACTCAGGAGTTCATGCCGGTGCCTGCGTACTTTTGGAAGAATAGTTGGCCAATGCTCTGGTCAGCTTAGCTTTCTGCAGGTATCACATCATGGAACTAAGAACTAATGGTAGTAAAAGTGTTTGATACATTGAGAGGACCAATTAGTGGATCAAACATCAAGTGGTTCCAGAGATTTTGCGAGTATTGGGGTTCGATTGACCGATCAGAGCACGAAAGTGTTTTGAAGGTAGATTCCATCGCATCGGCTCTAAATCCAGTTTGGAATGACCTCATACAGTTCATTCAGTGCTCAGGAAATTACAGAGTTTCAGCTTCTGCAACTGTTGATTCTATTTCTCGGAGCAGAGTCCGAGTCAGGCAGTGCCAGTGTTCACATTTAGTCACCCTGACCCTTCCATGGCCGAACTAGGTGGATGGCGAAGATGATATATACAGTGTGAAAATTTTCCTCTTCCACTCCCAATTCCGACTGACTGCACGTGAACTGTCAGCTTTCGGTCACTTCAACACATTCGTACTGATGGTCTACCTGAAGGCCTGGTTTACAAGTGCAAGTACCTCCTCTACTCCAAAGAATGATCTCCAGTTAGCCTACTCTATGAGTTAGACAGCTACAAGGAGACACACGATGCTGTTGCTAAAGCTGCCGTAAAGTCATTCTCAGGTCACTTATGGTATGTGAGTGAAATTCTGGTCGGTCTCACCTTCCTTGACTCTGAAGTTTCTGCCGAGCTGAAGTCTGCCATGGTTGCAGCACTAGACGTCCTCAACGCATTGCCTTCACTACAGCGCTACATCAGAAGCAGCTGTCTGACTTTGTGTCGTAACGCAGGTAACCTTTTACAACATTGGATATACCACAACATTTCCTAGCCTACAATCCAGATACATGAGACAATGACAACGACTACATTGAAAGTGAGAAGTCTGAAAGTTGTCAATGAAACCGAGCGCGGGGTGGCTTTGATCCAGAGTGTCAATGGAGTCCTAACAAATCAGGAGGAACAGAAACAGTTCTTGCTGCAAGTCATAGAGAAACACTGATATGACTTTCTAAATCCAAACAAGTTTACACAACACTATAGCTAGTGCAGCAACAACATCAGCATCCACAGAGACAAATTCATGATTAACATTTATGACATTTTCTGTCAGTATTTGTGTGAAACTGATTTTACTATTTGTTGATTATTACACACATTCACACACAATACACACTGCAGTATTAGTAACTTTGGAATTCTGCAGTAATTAGCAACAGCCATTGATCTCCTTTGTGAGCATTTTGATTTCCGAGTCTTCTGACTTCTGGTGTTGAAATTGACATGATACAACAATATCTGGAAAATGCCACATAATGTAAAACTTCATCAGTGTTGAGCAACCAGTAAATATTATTAGAATGCATCCAAATTTTGTGAGCGTCTCTATTTTGACATTAGGAACACATTTTGAGGGTTGGAAGATGAAAATTAAAAACTTTATTTTTGAGTGGCACCCTAATATGGACGGGTGGGAGATAGTAGGAACGGGACAAGGAGTGGGCATGGTTGTAGGCTTCTTGAAGGGGCGCTATATAAATTCCTGAAATGAACTGAAATGAATGAATTAACGGGGAGCAACACGGCATTCCTTTGAAGGGGCATTTTGTTGAATTATCATGCAGATGCTCTGTATGTACAGGGCAGGTATAGCTAATAAGCAATGATTACCTCACATAACTTTACACCACCATGATCATAAAATAACCTTAGCTGACAGTGTAGCTGAACTGCGCCACTGCTGTTTTCGATCGGTGCCAGTCCAAACCCTGGACAAAGGTGGAGGGAGACGCCAGTCATATTTGCTACGACTAAGCGTCGTTAAACAGAAACTACCTACAGTATATACCTAGAACTGTACTTAACTCCACCACGCTGGACAACATTGGGACAATGCTGAACAGTGTTGCAATAGTGTGGGGAAAACACCAAACAACGTTGAAACAACGCTGAGAACAACATTTTTCCAGTGTGAGTGCTGAATGGACACACCTGGCTTCATTATTCATGCCTATATACAGCAAACGTCCAATCCTGGCAGCCACATTTGCTAGGCCCACACTGTGCCATGGATGGCAGCTGTGGACCACGTGTTGGACTAAGAAACACTGCCGTCAAGGAAGTAAAACATTTCTGTTGAGCAACATCAAAGACCCTTCGTAATCGCAATCTCAACATTTCCAAAGTGCTACTTATAAGCTGAGTGCAGGGAAGCAGCATGTTCACAAACGCTGCGTCATGCCAGTGGGGTTGTCTTCTTATTACGCTTTCCATGTCACGAATTCATTAAGCGCTACTATCAGTGACCAAGCATCACTCGATGGCGCAGAGCAATTCGGAGTGAACGACTTGCTCAAGGTCCCTACACAGTAACCGTTTCAGGAGAGGAGGCTGAAACCTCATACTCTCCGCATTACAATCAGTTACCGCGTTCTTTGTAACTCAGACTCCTGATGCCGGTGAAACACGATTTCTCATATATTATGTGTACGTTGCTGGTTTACGTATCCTTCCACACATGCCTAATCCCACCTAGACAGACTTAAGATCAGTTTCCTCTGATCAACTGCATATTCCAACTTACCAAAAACGAAGCTTGGTTTCTATGTCTTCTCACATGCTAGCTGTCGCTTATTCATGGAATTCACAACTCCCCCTCCACTTTCAAGGACCCTTCTTTTTCTATATTTCATTTTGCAAACTTGTACCAATGTACCTTTTACGTGACAAACCAAGAAGAAAATCATACTAAATGCCTCAAAATGAAAGACTGCAAACCTGGTGAGGTGCACATTTTGATTTCAGCCTATCACAGTCAGAAACAGAATCCAGCTGAGATGAAAAATGTAGCAAAGTGCCTAAGACTAATTAAACAGGTAATTAATTAAGTAGGCAAAATTGGAAGAACTGAAAGACCAGTCTGCAGTAGTTCTAAGTCGGAATGTAAGAAGCCCTTCTAATAGACAACTATGCAGCTCTTTTAAAGCGATGTTGCACGCGCTGTGAAGTACCATGAAACGAAACCCTACAAAACTCGACTGTCCAAGTGTACCAGTGGTTACACCTAGGAATCAGTCTTTCCAACATCACATGATGTAACTTTTCATTGTATGACATCACCGCACAGCGAATGACGCCACTGTCGGCATGACACTAAGTTCATGACATCACTTTTTCATTGTCTGTCATTGCTCCTTGTACGACGTCACTGTTTAGCAAATGAAGTCACCGTTTGGTGTGTGGACTCATTCTTTATCGTATGACGTCACGGTTTGTTGTGTGACGTCACTGTTTGTGTACGATGTCACTTTCAGTTAAGCGCATATCCAGACTTTAGCACAGAGAAGGTTCAAGGAGTCCAGTCTTGTGGTAACTCGACACTGCCGCATTCTGGTAGTGCCAGTTCCAAGCCTGGATAAAGGAGGGCGACATCAAAGGCCATGGCAGCCATAAGACGTCGCTATACGGTAGAAAGTATTACGGGCCTACTAATTGTAAATGTGGTGCTTTTAACCTTCATTTCTCACCCAAAGGAATATAATAATGTTAGCAGATCTAACCTGTGAGTCTGGCTAAGCACCAGATTACCAGCCCAGAACTCATACCAAACCATATAGCCAAAAAACCAGCATTCATGAAAGCTCATAAAATAAGCAAAATTAACACAGGAAAACAATTATTTAAAAAACCAGAATTCATAATAAATGAAATAACAAGTAATTGATATAAATGCAACCAGACACTGAAGGTATAACATAAGTTTCGAACGCGGAATACGATTTGCGATTGGAACTGATTTACAAATTGAAACTTGAAGCAAAAATGACGAAACATCAACCAGTGAATTTTTCGACGGCGTTCACTTGGCGACCAAGATTTTGCGCTAAATGATCAACTTAGACACGTACAGCTAAACAGATTGCTAGACTAGGTCAGTGCCGAGAAAACGCATGAGACAGATCCGCTCGTCAGAAACGCGCATCGTAGACCTAACCGACCCTTCGACATAGGGCGGATCCGAGAAGGGCTGAAGCGGACACGGGTATCCCCGTCTGAGTTAGCGGTAAGCCATGAGTTATTTATTTATTTATTTATTTATTAAGGTCACTTGTTATAGCGCCCCTTCAAGATGTCTACACAGAGGCGCTCCCGACTACAGCGCGGACGCTGAATCGGAGTTTCACGCCGAAGCGCATGAGCAATTGCGAGTGAAGGACTTGCCCAGGGTCCCTACGCAGCGGCTTGAGGTGGATTCGAACCCGCAACACTTCGACTGCAAGGCACCGAAAATACCCCTACACCACCGCGCCCCACGCGGTGGTGTAGGGGTATGTTGTGACCCAAACATGAACTTAGGATGAAATACGTGGAGTCGTAGTCCGAAAGCTGTACGTATTCGAGATCCAGCGGGGCAAAGGCGGTCCTGGCTCTCCGTTCTGAGTTTCGGGTAAGCCATGGCTAGTACCCCATCTGAGTTTAGGGTAAGCCATGGCTCCCATCTGAGTTTGGCGTAAGCCATGGCTAGCTCCCTATCTGAGTTTGTCGTAAAGCATTTTTAGCTCCCCATATCAGTTTTGGGGAAACCATGGCAAGCTCCCCCTTCTCAGTTTGAGGTAGGTCATCTTCTAAGGTTTGGAGAAAGATATGGAAAGGCCCTAAAACTTGAACTTGGATGTAGTAGTAGCCTATGTGATCCAAAAGGCTGAGATTGGTGCCTGCGTTAGTAAGTTGAGCCCACAATGATCAAAATTTTAACCAATTAGTGAAAACCATGTATGGATAGTTGGATAGGCCTACTTGTGAAAAATACAACGCGTACTGAAGAAAATTTAAAATTGAAGTTTCAGTTACCCAATATGATGCTAAACCCTGAATCATGTGATTTGTTGAAGTTGCGTTTTGTCAGCTCTTGAGTTCAATACACGAGTATTGTATTGCATTGTTTGCATATGTGTGCAAAACGTTGAAGAGAAAACTTATAAAATAGGACAGCAAAATTACCGCAGGAAAACAATTATTTAAAAAACCAGAATTGATAATAAATAAAATAACCAGAAATTGATATAAATGCAACCAGACACTAAAGGTAACATAAGTTTCGAACGCGGAATACGATTTGCGATTGGAAATGATTTACAAATTGAAATTTCAAGTAAAAACGACGAAACTTCAACCAGCGAATTTTTCGTCGACGTTCACTTGGCGACCAACATTTTGCTCTAAAAGATCAACTTAGACACGTACAGCTAAACAGATTGTTAGACTTGGTCAGTGCCGAGAACACTCGTCAGAAACGCGCCTCGTAGACTTAACCGACCCTTCGACATAGGGCGTATCCAGAAGGGCTGAAGCGGCCACGGGTATCCCCGTCTGCGTCAGAGGTAAGCCATGAGTTATGCTCCAAACCTGAACTTAGGATGAAATACGTGTAGTCGTAAGCTGAAATCTGTACACTTGCTGTACGGTTCATATCCGGCCGTGAACTGTTCCGTCACGCCCTGGCGATATCTTATGACGGCCAGCGCTGTTATGCCCGCCTGGAAGAGGAAAATAATATAACAACTGTAAATATCTATGGATCTAAAGAAGAAGGAAAAGAAGAATAAGGAGAAGGAGGAGGATGAGAAGAAGGAGAATGTGAAAAATAATGCGAAGAAGAATGCAAAGAATGCAGTGAAGAACGCGAAGTAGAAGAATGCGAAGAATGCAAAGAAGGCGAAGAAGAATGCAAAGAAGACAAAGAGGAAGAATAATGCGAAGAAGAATGCAAAGCCAAAGTTGTCCCTATATTTAAGAAGGGTGAAATTGATAATCCAGCAAATTACCGGCCTATATCCATTCTTCCTTTCTTTTCAAAATTTTATGAGAAAGTCATGTACGACAGGCTCGGTAAATTCATTGACAAGTCGCATATTCTTTTCCACTCCCAACATGGATTTCAGTCGGGCCGCTCCCCTCTGAAGCCTTTAACAAGTATGCATGACAAAATAACTCAAGCCTTTGAAAATAATGAATATTCTATCGGTATATTCTTTGACTTGGCTAAGGCCTTTGATACCGTTAATCATAATATTCTCCTTAATAAATTAGCTAATTACGGTATCAGAGGCACGCAGCTTGATTGGTTTAGAAGTTATTTTGAAAATCGTTATCAATGTGTTTCTTGTAACGGCACACTGTCCGATCTGCGTCTTGTCAAGCATGGAGTCCCGCAGGGCTCAAATCTAGGACCCCTCCTTTTTCTTCTTTTTATAAACGATCTACCCAATTCATCCTCAATTTTAACGTTTATTTTGTTTGCGGACGACACAAACGCATTCTATTCCCATAGGCTACTTCGTATTTGACTCTAACAAAAATTGTTAATGCGGAACTTCAGTTGGTTGCTGAATGGTTTGCTGAAAATAATTTATCTTTAAATTTATAAAAAACATCCTTCATCCTATTTAAATCCAATAAAAAGAAATCTCCCCCAAGTGGCTCGATCGTGTTGTCAATTAACGGGTTAGCTTTATCCCAGGTAGTTTCTACAAAGTTCCTCGGTGTATACGTTGATCAGCATTTAACCTGGACTGACCACATTAAATTTATTTATGCAAAAATAGAAAAAAATGTTGGCATCCTGTCCAGAGCATCTCATCTGCTCCCAAAATGTATTCGCTCTCAACTTTATTACTCGTTAGTATACCCTTACTTCACGTATTGCAATTTAGTATGGGCCTCTAACTATACCTCAAGATTAAATAAATTAGTACTACTACAGAAGAGAGCGGTGCGAATAATTGCTAGGGCTCCCCGTGGCTCGCATACTGGCCCATTATTTGCAGACCTCCAGATTCTTAGGTTTTGCCAGATTAATAAGCTTCAGGTATGTGATTTCTTCTATCGCTTTGACCACAACCTCCTATATATATACCGAACGTTTACCGGTGCCTTTTCCAACAAGGCTCCGATGTACATCCATATTATACCAGAAACTCTAGATCGTATCGTAGCATACAGGCGCATTCTAACTCTCGTAGATTCTCTATCAGATTTATGGGTCCCGCAATCTGGAACTCGCTTCCTCTAAATATTAAACAGGCACCAAATTTACACATATTTAAAAAATGCTGCGATCATATTTAATCAATGAGAAATAAATTAAACACTCTATTGGGTTAAATAGTTGTCAGTAGTTAAGTAGTAGTTAAGTTTATTAGTTAAGAGTCATATGTTTTGAACTTATATTGTTCCTTTTGCAAGTTTCAGTTTTGTAGTCTGTTCTAAGACACTTTAAGTTATCCGTTCCGTCCCTATTTAGTACCTGGTAATTGGGGTCCCTCCTCTAAGCGGGATTCTTATCCCTTCTGGGGCCCCGTTGTTGCCTGCGTTCCAATGATTTGTTAAAATTTTCTTTGCTGAGTGTATGTTTTTCTATTTACTGTTTGCATTATATTGATTTGCTGTGTCTATGTTTGTATATTGGTTCACAAAGGTTTCAATAAATAAATGAAATGAAATGAAATGAAATGGAAGTTGGTTGATGAAAATAATGCTTTGCACATCTGGAAAAAAAGAATGCAGTGAAGAATGCGAAGTAGAAGAATGCGAAGAATGCAAAGAAGGCGAAGAAGAATGTAAAGAAGACAAAGAGGGAAGAAGAATGCAAAGAAGAATGCAAAGAATGCAGTGAAGAACACGAAGTAGAAGAATGCGAAGAATGCAAAGAAGACGGAGAAGAATGCAAAGAAGACAAAGAGGAAGAATAATGCGAAGAAGAATGCAAAGAATGCAGTGAAGAATGCGAAGTAGAGGAATGAGAAAGAATGCAAAGAAGGCGAAGAAGAATGCAAAGAAGACAAAGAGGAAGAAGAATGCAAAGAAGAATGCAAAGAAGAAGAAGAAGAGAAGCAAAAAAGAAGAAGAATGCAAAGATGAATCGAAAGAAAAATTAGAAGAATAAGAAGAACAAGAACGAGAAGAAGAACAGAAGGAAGAACAAGAAGAAGAAAAAAAGAACAAGAAGAAGAACAAGAAGAAGCAGAAAAAAGCGCAAGAACAACAAGAAGAACAAGAAGTACAGGAAGAAGAACAAGAAGCAGTCCTTTAAGTCAGCCTGAAAGACAGCCATGCGTATGAAGTAATGTAATGTAATGGAACATTTAAACAGTGCCCTTCAATATATAGATCTATTCAAGGGCGCTCTCTGCGCTAGCCAATATGATGTTAAATGTTGTTACGAACGAATATATTACATCAGTTAGCAAAGCAATGCACAGTAATGCACAGTGTCGGTCCCACGCTCACACGAGGAACCAACCAAGAGATTCCCGTCGACAGCTGAAGGTGGCATGGATGCTCATAGTTAGCGTGTTAACGACTCCATTTTCTTAGACTCGGCATGTATGTATGTATCTGGATTTTCATAAAGCATATTTTAGGAAGCCCTCAAAGCATACGAAAGTGAGTCGACATCAGGTAATTAATATATTCAGATGCAGCGGTTCTTAAGATAGCAGATTACGCATTCAATACATTGGAGACTTCTAGAAAGGCAGTTTACTCTGAAGCTAGCTAGACCCCGGTAAGAAAACCTAAAATTGGACATTTTAATTAAATCTAGGCCTATCTCACGAGAACAAGTTCACGCTCCTCTAGCCTAGTTAGACAGTCCGAAGTAGCGTCTGGATTGGGATGAGGAGCTCCCGAAAAAATTAAATAGGGTAACGCAGTATAGTGAAAAGGATCAGATCGAGTATAACCTATGTCCATAAATATTAATGAAATTAAACGCTTTCAACCGACTTTGGTAAATTTCATACGGATAGACTGAATGAAAATGATCATGTTAGGCCTACTCTCTGCTTCTCTCTTCCGTCAGGTGAGCGCCGAAGACTGCCGACGATGAGTTTCGAGGAAGATTTCTTCATTCCGTTCTGTCTCTGATTGTGTAAGTGGTAGTTCTCATCAGCCTATTCATTCCTTGCGCTTTTAGATCTTCTTTCACATTGTCCGTCCATGTAGGTCATACGTCTTTCTGTGTGTACCCCGGCTCCGCATATTCCCTGCACGTGATCATACTCTGTCCAGTATAATCTACTGTTTTCCATTCTTGCTACATGTCCAAAACAGGACAGTCTTCTTTTTGTGTTTCCACCAGTGTCTTCATCTGACACAACTCCTTCCAGATCTTTCGTTACGAATCCTGTCTCGTCTGGTTCTACCCAGCTGTAAGCCTATTTCTTAGCCAACTCAGTTCCACCACTAATAGTCTCCTTTCGTCCTCCTTCCGTAGGCCTATGCACCAACATTCGGATTCATACAACAGCACCGGAGTGACAAATGTTTCTTACAATTTTAATTTTGCTCTTTCTGCTCGTACTCCACGTCTTATTCAATCTGCCGTAATCGCAGATGCCAGATCAATCGTGAGTTTTTATGTATTTTCTACAGTGGTCATCTTCCGTTATTAAACATTGTGAGTTGCTTCAGTTCTTAATTATTTAGCCCAGTCTCACTTTAAGCTCCTCGTGTTGCTTTCCAGTAGTCAATGTCTTGATTGCCTGGACATTTTAGTCAAAATCTCTGACTAGTTTTGTCAATTCTTGGAGGCCTATCTGTCCCGACAACTCTAAAAACCAAATCAGCGTCGTCAGCAATACGAAATAATTATATGCAACACTTGCGCTAAATCATAGTTACGCCTACCTGTTAATTGAAGAGAGTCATGTGCAAGATACAAAGAACACATTATAATTATATATTGAGCCTTATTAAGTGGCTGAGCGAATAGCAGCAGCCAAAATTTTAATGAGGCCATATCTGTAGAGACTAGAGTAAATATAATAGCCAACTTTCATTGTGCAACTTTGGCTGCTTAGTGACTTAAGTTCGATATTACAACTGCGACCTGGTAGACTACATTTGCAGGATTTTGTCGTACCGGTAAAAATTCGATCAAAATTCTTTTTCGTCCATATATATATTAGATGACATGTGCATTTGTTAGCAAAGATCCCATTACGCCTGTAGGCCTATGCCAATAGAGAAATCGAAAGTACTTTCGATTTTAGGATCCGTGTACATTAGAAAATGGCTACGAAAGATTTAGACAGTGGTGATATTAACAAGCCAGATGATCTTGACGATATGATTACATGTTGTATATGCACCGAAGTCTACATCGATCCCAAAGTCTTGCCATGCATTCATCCATTCTGCATGAAGTGTATCCAAGAGACTGGGCATACAGCCAACAAAGGACCTGGAGATGAGATGCCTTGCCCAATCTGTAGACGACCTTTCAAGATTCCACAAGAAGGATTTTGTGGACTTCCTAAACATTTCTTTATTGAGAAGCTGATACAATTGGCAAATGTTTCAGATCAGTCGGCGACTTCAAGAGCTCTATGCGATGCATGTGTAGAGGAAAATAAGGAAGACGGTAGAGAAATAAGAGCAGCTGACTCGTTCTGTGTTGATTGTAAACAGAAGTATTGCGCAGAATGCTGCCGACAACATAGAAAATTTAAATTGAATCAGAATCATAAATTGATAGAAATTAATGACCAAGACAGTGGCCAAAATTTGATGATCGATTTGGCATCAAATGTTTGTGAACCACATGGCCAAATGGTTCTTGATGTATATTGTGTTGATTGCAAAGCAATTGTTTGTGCCATCTGCTTCATTAACCAGCATAATGGTCATATAGGTTCTCATGTTAGCGAATATAGGAAACAGATCGAAAGCAGCATTCAAGCGATGAATGAATGTAGATCAGTAGCTCAGATGAAGCAGGCAGAGTTCCGGGGAATGAAGGAAATCATACAGGAAAGAGTGCAACAATTAGAATGTGATGTAGCAGATAGAAAGGCTGTACTGAAACAGTTGATAGATAAGTTGATAGATGAGCATGAAGCCTCTCTTTTGCAAGGTCTATTTTTGACAAGAGAAATCAAATTGAAAGAAATCCAAATGGAAACAGATGATATTGATGCATATCTATCTTGCTTAGAAACTTACAATTCTTATTGTCGGAAGATAATGGCTAAAGGATCAGCTAGTGACATCTGTCGCGCGTTTTCCGACTTATCGGCTAGAACGGTGGAGTTGCAACAACAATGCCAATCCATGATTGAAAGAGAAATTCAGTCCATCAAATTCCTCTTCAGAAAAAGAGAAGCCGTTGAATTTCTAGTGGAAAGCTGTGCGAACTTCATTGGTGAAATTGAAGGTAAGCGGTTTTATTTGGAAGCAGTTTCAGAAGCTTAGGCCTACTTAATTCGAGTGTAGAAATTAGCATCTCCCTAGGCCTATTATTTATCATAATATTTTTTGGTTAAGAACAGAATTCTCACAGTGCATCTCCTAATCTGGTGCAACAGAAATACACCTGATCCATTATAAACTTGAGGATAATCTATTTTTATATGTCAATCTTTTTTTGCCAATAGAAAATAGCAAAAAACAGGGATTATACATTCTCAAGACAGCAGACCTGCCTGTAGGCCTACTATACTAATTCGAAACAAGACATATTTACAACAGTGTCCCCTATAACTGGACCTCTTCGAAAGAGTCTTGTTCTTCTTGACAGCCCGCATAACGCTCGTTCTAGTGAACACGCATACTTTATGCAGCGGTCGATGTGGGAAACAAGAGGTATGGATATAAGAACCATTCCGCTTCCTTACCGTTACAGATTTCTCACCTGGAGAAGTACCGGTATGCCTTGAGCCGGCCAGGAGAGGTGTCGGTATGGCATTCCGTTTCATACCGTCACACCGAATCGTCAAACCCAGTGAATTTTTGGAGTTACTAAAACATTTTGGACTCGTTCAACATGTTAAAGAGATCACACACCGTCAAGGAAGTATCTTAGACTTAATTATTACTACTGATGACACTACTGTACATGAACTTCATGTGCAGCCTCCGACCATTTCTGACCATTCGCTAATTAATTTCATCCTGCCGACTCTCCCTCCATTCACTGCCTCTTCATACGATCCGAATGGTACGTGGCGGGATGTCGCTCGAATACGGTACATGGCTTTCAGCAGGGCTATTCAGGACTCATCGCTCTCGCTAGAACGGTTACATCTCGATGCCCTCTCCATTGATGACCTCTTCCACCTTTTTTTTACTTTACTACAATGACTCAACTACACAACCAAATGCTACCACTACGGAAAGTCCGCACCCGGCATAGACCGCTTGCATTATGGTTTGGATTGCATAGACTTCATCGAAGCACTCGTTACTATAAAAGACTATATCGGCTATCTCGTGACCCTGGCGATCGCTGCGAGTGGGTGGCCCAACTTCGATCACTATACCGCTTATATCGTCAGAAAGAGGTAGGCCACTGAAAAAGCTTCGTCGGTGATCCTCGCATGCTGTTGCATTTGGCATCTTTTTAATTGGTATTATTATGGATTGCAGGAAGTCCTCTGGCCATTAGCCCGCTGTATATATATCTTGGCATATATATTATATATCTTGGTATATGGGTATATTTCACAACCGGAGGCAAATTCAGAAATAGAATTAGGGAAAAATAAAGTCGTGCAAAATTAAAAAATTTTCTTACACAAATATTTTACTAGCAGTGCTGAAGCATACTTAATATTGAGCAGAACTTAAATTTGACAGATTTGGCCTAATTTTTCATTTTAGTTTTTTTTACTATGTGAAACACATACAACTTTGATTCCTAAATATTTACAACTCCGTTACGTACTAAATACACATTACAAGATACCGCCACTATTTATAATTAGTGATTAATTAGTATTAAGTGTGCATTAAATTATTACACAGCAAAATAAATTATTACGACGATAAATTATCTACATGTACCATTAAATAAATTCATTTTAATAGAAAAATAAAGTAACGGAGTTGTAGTAACGGAGTTGTAAAATATTCATAATTAGGTCTCCACGCTTACCGGGCGAGTTAAGATATAAAAAATAGTTAGTTTATAGTGGCCAGGCTGTCAGTTTCAATATTATTTCTGAAAGAAAAAAATTATATATATATACACGCAAAATGCAATAATTACCGTCACGGAGTTGTAAATCTTTTTATACTATAACATTACCGGATAAATTTCCGCAAATTGTCAACAGAAGCAAATATCCATATTGATTTCTTTTTGGTAAAATCAATGCAGAAATGTTCCCTGCTATCGAAGATGTCAATTAAAAAAATTGAGTTTTCAATTTATTCCACAGATGGCAGAAACCCATTCGTAACGGAGTTGTAAGCAATATTTGAAGACAGAGGGTTTTATTTATTTTTTAATTATTAGTTCGTTAATAAGTTAATAAAAACCATATGGAGCAATGGATATATGTAAGTTAATGATCTAAAAAATTTAAAACATCAGTTCAGCACTTCAACTGTTATCCTAACGTAACGTTGAATTGACGCACCATTAGAAAGAACAATGCAATTTCGGGTTAAAATTGGACTTTATAATTTTTTCTCATACTAATCATCTAAAATAATATAACATAAATAATTTTTTATAACTAACTTATTCCCTATAATGTATTTAAAAATTATACATTATAATTTTATTCTTTGTGTAAGCCGCCCAAAGCAGAAGACGGAAGTTTATCTAATTTGCCTCCGGTTGTGAAATATACCCATATATATATATATATATTATATATATATTATATATATATTGTAAGGTGCTACTCTACGAATGAAGAAAAACTCGTGTCTAAGGTAAAATAGAATGTATATTATAAAACCAAATCCGTAATAGTAACACACATACAACCTTATCGAAGAACATCAGCTCCACACGTCTCCAGCTCTCGAGAACGTTGCACAGCAAACAAACAACTTGGTTGGCCACAGCGGACACGAAACCAACAGTTTAACTAGTTAACTAGACTTATCTAGTACATGGAAGTCTTGGTCAGTTCTACTGAGAATTCGACATCACACGGCAACAGGCCTAACGAAAACTGCCAAGCTTCGACGACGAATCTTTTACATTGGTTTAAATAGGAGAGAACACTCCTTCTTAACTATACCTTATATAGTTCATCAACTATCCTATTTTCTGTCTCTGTTACAGTAACGATATTCGTATATTTCTAGTAAGCCTAACATCACGCCTACTTTCAATATATAGTTCAGTTCAATACTAAATATATTTAGCTTTATCCAGAATGTCTCTTCAATCTAGGACAAAGTACCGTCAACAGTGTCTCGGTTGGGAAGGTCTCCCAACATACCCCCCAACCACTACGAGAGAAAACCTATCGGTTTTCGACAAAACGACAAAAAAACAAAAAAAAACACAAAACATGACAAATGAAACTACGCAAAACACAACCAAAACCCCCAACTTCAACTCCCCAACAACACACTCGAAGATCCCACAGGCGACGGTCGACTCAAGAGATCTGGCATCCAGTTCTCTTTTCCCGGTCGATGCTTAATGTCGAGAGTATACTGTTGTAACTCTAGGCTCCATCGAAGCAATTTCTGATTTGAATTTGCCATTGTGTTTATGAACTGCAACGGACTGTGATCTGTATAGACCAAGACCGGCGAAGACCCAAAGTAGACGCTGCACGCTCGGACCGCGGTCACAAGCGCCAAGGCCTCCTTCTCGATCGTCGAATAGTGCATCTCATGAATCCTCAGCTTCCGACTCAGGAAACAAATCGGATGTTCCACGTCATCAGTAATCTGAAACAGACAAGCTCCCACACAATTTTGAGAAGCGTCTACAGCCAAACAAAACTGTTTATCGTAATCAGGTGGTCTCAAAATTGGTCTAGACGCCAATCTAGATTTGAGATCCACAAAAGCCCTTTGAGCATCATCATTCCAAGAGAAAATCTTATTTTTCTTTAACAATTCATTCAAAGGAACCGTTATGTCAGCAAAATGCGGTATATATCTCCTGTAATATCCTGCCAACCCCAACAAAGATTGTACCTGTTTTTTATTCACAGGAGTAGGAAATTTCAATAACGCCTCTACTTTTTGCGTTCTAGGTTGAATTGAATTCAAACCCAAATGATGACCAAGAAAATCAATCTCAGCATTCGCAAACACACATTTCTTCAAGTTCAATTTTAAATGCGCATTCCACACTTTCATCAACACTTGCTTCAAATGCATCAAATGATTATCCCAATTTCTACTAAAAATTATCACGTCATCGAGATATGCATCACAAAATGATTCCATACCCTGAAACAACTTCCTTACCAACCTACTAAACGTAGCTGGTGCATTTCGTAAACCAAAACTCATATAGCGCCATTGAAAATGCCCATTTGGAGTCACAAAACCAGTCAAAGGAATATCCTCCTTTGCAATCGGTATTTGCCAATAACCTTTTGTCATGTCCAATTTTGTCATGTATTTAGCACCTCCCAATTTATCCAATAAAGTATCCACCCTTGGCATAGGAAATGGATCCGCCACAGTTACCATATTCAATTTTCGGAAGTCTGTGCATAACCTTCCTGACCCATCAGGTTTGGGAACCATTATAATCGGAGCCGCCCACGCGCTCTCCGATTCTTCAATGATCCCATCCTGCAACAAATCCTCAATTTCAGTTGTTACCAACCGTAATTTCTCAGGATTTAACCTGTATGGCGTCTGCCGAATAGGTCGAGCACCCTCCTGTAATTGAATCCGATGTTCAATCAAGGAAGTACGTCCTGGCTTGTCACCAAAAACGTGTTGAAACTCCAACAATAGAGTCATCAACTGCTGCCTTTTCTCCACATCTAAATGATCAAGAATTACATCGTTAAAGACAACTTTTTCATTTTCAACATCTCTTCCCTGATTTGTCAAGACTACATTTATCTTCACTGCTTCATCCGTTTCCAACCCACGTGTAACATATTTTTTCAACAAATTAACATGCACTACACGTTTAGTTTTTCTCCTATCCGGAGTTCCAATGACATAATCCACTTCACCCAACCTTTTCTCTATCACATATGGACCACAGTATTTTGCCTGCAATGGTTTTCCAATCAGCGGCAATAATACCAACACTTTCTCACCAACTTCAAACACCACTTTCTTGGCTTTCTGATCATACCAATACTTCGCTTTCTCCTTTTCAACTTCTTCCTTTTCATTCACCAATGCCATTGAATTTCGAATTTTCTCCCTCAAATCCAAAACAAAATCAATCAAATTTCTCTGTTTTAAGTCCTTAACCCAATCATCATGCAACCATGCTTTCTTAATTAATTGCAAAGGACCTTTCACGTCTCTTCCAAACGTTAAATCAAAAGCAGAAAATCCCAAACCTTTAACCGGCACCTCTCGATAGGCAAACAAGACCCACGGAAGAATTTCATCCCAGTCTCCCTGAAATTTCTCACCCACCGCTTTTAACATGTCCTTCAACGTCCTGTGAAACCTCTCCAAACATCCGTTGGTCTGCGGGTGATACGGCGAACATTTCAGCTGCGTCACCTGACACTCATTCAAAAAAACTTGCATCACTTTCGACATAAACTCAGTTCCACAATCAGACAACAGTTCTTCTGGAAAACCAAACATTGTAAACACCTGTATTAGACATTTTGCTACTTCAATTGCACAATGCTTTTTCAAAGGAAATGCCAACGGGTAATGTGTAGCTAAATCCATTACAGTCAAGATATACTCATTTCCCGATTTCGCACATGTTTTCAAGGGACCCACGATATCTACAGCCAATCTTGAAAATGGACTAGAAATGACTGGTAAGTTTATCAATGGAGCACGAACCTTCACCGCACCTTTTCCCAATCTCTGACACACATCACAACTCCTACAATATTCCTTGATGTCCCTGAACACACCAGGCCACCAAAAATGACACAATAATCTATCAACAGTCTTTTGTGTTCCCAAATGCCCACTTGACGGAATGTCATGTGCCACTTGCAGTAATTTAGTCCTTAAGGCTGTAGGTACAACAATTTGTTTTACCTCAATGCCATCAGGAACTATCTTATTTCTCCAATGTCTTACCAAGACATCATTAGAAACATCATAGTAACTCTGTTCCCTCATTGACGGATCCGATTTAGCCAACTCAAACAATGGCTCCATCGAGACATCGTTACGTTGCAATTGAATCAAATCATTTCGAGACACAATTTCTCCTATGTTTGACTTAATGATTCTATTCTCGTCAAACAATTCACTAACACCTGAAAACTCCAAATCATTTTCGACTATTTCCAACTGTGTACTAGCATGAGCGTTCACGGCATCTTCATTCCCAGTGACAACCCTATCCAATGCTGCTTGTGCTCTAGTTACCACAGAAATGTCTATAGGTCCCAAGTCTGCAATATCATTACCTATGAGCACATCTACTCCTTCTGGTAACTTATCAATTAAGCCACATAACACTTTTCCCTTCACTCTTTCCGAATCCAAGTTAATTTCCACTAAAGGAATCTCAATGGGATCTCCCACTACACCCTGAATCATCCTATTTTCCTTTGTGTCATTAAACTCATCATTTCCTACTCTTTCCCTGCTAACCAAAGTTTGCAATGAACCTGAATCCCTCAACAACACTATCTGACGCCGTGTACCTTCATGCCCATACAACCATGCATTTGAACAAAAAGGCTTATACCTATCATGCACATGCATCGAACCTTGTGAGTTTTCAGTAAAGCAGTTGTCATTCCCCACTAACTGAACTGATTTTGGGGCAGTTTCATAATTTCGTTGTCCATTAACCTCCTGTCTACCTTTCAACTGCCAACAATTTGAAACCACGTGATTTTTTCCTCCACAAAACGCACAAGACGCTGGCGACCCCAAACTCTTAGGAAAACCCGTCTTACTTGCCTTTTTAGGTGCCCTCCAATCAGAATTCCACGGTTTGTTCTCAAATTTCGGTGCATTTGAATATTGTCCCCAATTTCCTTTTTCCATATTCAAATCCACTTTGTTTTCACCTCTGAATCCTCCAAATGTTTCCACTTTAAATGGTTTGTACAAAATAGCAAATTCATCTGCTAATTTGGCTGCTTCACTCAAACTCCCAGGTTTTTTTCAATTACCCATCTATGAAGTTCTGTTGGCAAATGGTTCGTTTTCTTACCATATAGGCGGCAAGCAGATTCTGTACATATTCTCGTTCTAGCGCACGACAATTTTATCAACTCTGTTGTTGATTGTTTTGTGTTTAATTTTAATAATAAATTGTTAATAGAGGAAGACGCGATCTCATGAGTTATTGTTGTAGATGTTACGGACGTGTTTTTCGTTGTTCGTTTCTTAGCAGCTAGAGAAAATGTTTGTGCGTAATTTGTATTTAATTAAGTGTAATAAATTATTAAAGTTTGTCGATGCAGATACTTGCATTTCAAAAAGTCTTGTCTCAAAGTAGGGTGATAATTGCCGTAGGGGTTGGGGGGGTTCAACCCTCCTAGTCTTTTTCTAGGATCCCATAGTAAAGTCTACATTTCACACCCAAACTGCACATAAATCAATGTCTAAGCCCCCAGTTCTTCATACAATTTTCATAATGCTCAAAAGTGCTCGCCTCGAGCTGTGATGAATATTATATGCCAGTGTTAAATGACTGTTCCCCTCTCCAGAGACGGTTACCGTGTAGTAACTTTGAGCAAGTCCTTCACTCACAATTGCTCAGCGCCATCGACTGATTCTTGGCCATTAAGATAGCAGCGCTTAATAAATGAATAACACTGAAAGCGCAATAAGAAGACGTCCCCTCTGGCATGACACAGCGCCTTCTCAGTTAATTAGAACTTTGTAAGCTGGTTGCCTGCTCTCAGCTAATTAATAGCACTTTGTAGGTGTTGATATTACGATTGCTGTGTATGATGAAGATGCAACCAGATGTGCCCATTCAATAATGTTACAAATTGCGACAATGTTGTCCATTATTGTGAAAATGTTGTCCATCGTTGTCTCAGCAATGTTCAATTCAAAATTGTGACATTGTTGGACATTATTGTAACAATGATGTCCACCATTGTTTCAACAATGTTCAAAATTGTGACAGTGTTCTCCATTATTGTGACAATGTTGTCCAACATTGTCCCAGCATTGTCCAAAATTGTCTCAACATTCAACATTGTTCCAATGTGAATACCTGGCTGGGAGTTGCACTGGAAAGCCTTTCCATGACTACAAAACAGTCTGACTTAGGCCTGTTCTATCAATTCTGATCTCTGGCCTGTGGGCAAATCACTAAGGTCTCCAGATAGCCTATCATTGGCAGATGAATGCAGGAGTTCAGAAATGAGGGTCTAACATTTTAATGGGGTTGAGGTCTTGTGTGGTTTAACACTTGTAAGAAGTTTTGGGATTGAGCGAATGCTTTCGCGGGAATTGCTGATGACCATTTATTGACTCGTTTCTTTCCTTGTTTATGTGATTTGTTATTGTATCAACCTTAAGCTCTTGACTTTTCCCAGCCTTTGCCCGATGTTGGCCTTTTGTCCGATGTTGGCACATTTTTTCCAATGTTGGCCAATTTTGTCAGATGTTGGCACATTTTCTCTGATCTTTTCACATTTTGTGCTATAGGCCTACTTGCACATTTTGTCCGTTGTTGGCATATTATGTCTGATGTTAACACATTTTGTCTGATGTTGGTACATTTGTCCGATGTTAGCACATTTTGTCCGATGATGGCATATTTTGTCCGATGTTAGCACATTTAGCATCGCAGCTTTGGTTTAGTTGTCCATTTACTTTAGTTTGCTTATTTTCATTCAATTTTCAGTATTACTATAGCCATTTTCTAATGGACGTTTTCTGTGGACAGTTCTTGCGGTTTGGGGTAGGGAACTGCGACATGACCCAAAGAAAACGAAATGGGGCATGGCCCGATTATCTCCAAGATTGGCTCGTGCTAGATGTGAAGATGCTCTGAGAGTCTGATCATGTAGTACTTTCGTAAGTAAAGTTGATCCTCAGATGTAAGTAAGTAAAGTAAGTAAGTAAGTATATTCTTTATTCAACCAGTTGCATATATCCGCAGTTTGGTGTACATACATTTATACCGAGTATAACATTCTTATTATAAACGATCTGCGTGAGAGATTGTCCGCTTGTGGAATAAAACGATGTGCTTTGGGAAGTAGCCCATGGACGCCGGGTTTCTTAGGACCGCAGAGAAAAGGCGTTAGTCAGCAATGTCGCAAAGATGCTCAAGCGATGGACTGTCCTCTGGCAGGTACCACAGACGAATCAGACGCCGCATCACCGACTGAAGGCGGTTCTTTTCTTGTTGCCCTTTGAATAAACGCCGCTTTTCGTATTTACGTTGCTAAGATTAAAGTCAAAAACTTGATCTTGAACGTTTCTTGTTGTTACACTGAATGTCTCAAGTTTTCGAGACAGATTTCCAGTCTCTGTAAGCTGTAGATCGTGTACAAATTTTCCAAAGACATTTGTATGTGTCTGTAAAGCTCTCAGTGTTATGATCAGCACACAATTTAGCACAGGCTGGCAGTGACTGGGGTCATTCGCAAAGGGTTGTTGAAAATAAAGACTTACCAGAATTTACAATTCACTTATAAAAATGTTACTGGGAAGAGAACATAATAGCCATTTTTCTCAGTCTTTTTTAGCACTTCTAAAGGAATAAGGGGAAAATGATATCTTAAAACAAATTAGCTTATGGAATAGCTTGTTGTCTTATATTTGTAGAATTTTTAATGGAGCAACAATAAAAGATTAGCTTGAAAATAAAAACTCAGAATTGGGCCCAGTAGTCCCACATTTGTAGAATTTTTAAGAGAGTAACAACAGAATAAACTGTAAGTTAAAAATAAAAACTTACGTGGATAGTTTTCTTGCTTTTTTAGAATTGTAAGAGAGTAAGAAACAAATTGTAAGTAGTAATTTTTCCAAATTTGTTGTCTATATCGTTCTGTCCTGTGGGAAAGATTCCACTCAAAATATGTAGAATATGTTATTCTGTAATGTGTAGAGATTTCTTTGGCTTAAGAAAATCGTTTTATTGTTGATATTGTGATGTCGTGGAAGTCATGAACCGTTGTGATGTGCATAATATGTTCTAGACAGTTGTTAGTGTAATTAATTTATTCGTTGAAACCAGATCGTTAAGTCACTGCAATAAAGATGCCATAGTAAACCAAGTGATATTATCTCTATCGTCTTGACTTTCAGCTACACTGTTGGTGGTTAGTGTTTAGCACGCATCTTCATAACATGGATGATTAGCGTTGTCCTCCACCTTTATCCAGACTTTGGACTGGCACTACCAGAATACAGACTGGCGCAGTTATGTTCTGTGCTAGGTAGGTATACAGATAGTTTATGTTTAACGACGCTGTGTCGTAGCAAAGATGACTCCCGTCCTTCTTTGTCCAAGCTTTGGACTGGCACCGGCTCAATTCAGCTATGCTGTCAAGTAAGGTTACTTTATGATTATGGTGGTGTTATGTAAAGTTAAGTGAGGTAATCATTTCTTATAAACTGTATTCTATCCTGTACAGAGCATCTGCTTGCTAGTTCAACAAAATGCCTCTTCAAAATAAATGCCGTGTTGCTCACCGTTAAATACAACCGTGCCCGCTTCTTGTCCTGTTCCTTCCAGCTTCCACCCATTCCTTTTCTCTCCCACCTTGTTCCCCTCCTTCCCTCTCTCCCTGGCTACGTGCGATGGAATTACTTTGTTCGCGTTTCATTAGCGAGACGTCGCCAGCGTCATATGTTGTCTGCAACGACCTCTTACAAAAATTGTCGTCTGTTGTAACGTGTAAATGCACTCAATGATCTCTATTAAGCCATCAAAGAAATTTCAGCAGCATTTTTGGAACTACCCAATAGTTGGCTATCCAGCAAATCTCATCTGTTTAGGTAGGTACTCGATAGACAATGTTCAAAATGTCCGAAGTAAATAACTAAACACACAGTTTCAAGAAAAATATTCTTTCTCACAATATAACATTTGTATGCTAACAATGAAGTAGTTCTTTTGGCTAAGTAAGTTTTCACGCATAGAAACGTAAATTAGCAATATACAAACCGGCTAAATATATAATCTCATCATCATCAGTTCCTCACGACAACCATTTGATGGCGAAGTGTAGCCTACAGATAAATGTTCTCCATTGTTCTCGGTCATTTATCATGCAAATATATAATGCAATAAGCGAAGTGATGCGAGACATCGTAACATCATACAGGTTGAGGTTCTAAAAGATTTAAATAAGCACGTCCCAATAAATACAAAATATTGAAAGATGATAATCGTCGCCCTATTGCTTTATCCAGGTATGAGGCCGACACTAACAACTCAAAGCCTCGATCGCTACAGGCGGAGTTCGACGCTAATCATCCTTGTTATTGCCTGGCATAGGGTCGCTAAACAGCAACAAACCAACCAACTTACTTTGGATTTTTAATAATGTATCCTAGAAGAATAAAAGATTTCAAAGTAAACTTCTTTGGTTTCAAGAAACAATATTATAATATTTAAATTATATTATTTAAAATCGAAAGTCAAAATCCGTTCACTGTTCCATTCAGCCACAAATAGTCGACCATTTGACTCGTCCAGATGAATCCTCCATGGATTTCGTAATCCGTGCTTAGCTTCTGTGAGAATTTCTCTCTTAAATTCCAAATCCAAATCCAATAACAAAACCCGACAGCTCATCCGATCAGCGACCATCACGAACCCATTTCCATCAACGGACAAATAGACACTCATCTGCCCGGTGGTCGATCCAGGTCCACCACCGAATGACTTCTTTAATTTCCCATCTGCATCCACTGTACACACATAACCACTGCCATAACAAACCACAAAATGACCATTGGTCAGTTTTATTGCATGATATGGAAAATTAAAACCTGTGACTAATGATAGATTTATTTCACTGATCAGTTGACCATTTGGCGAATATTCATTTAATTTATTTTCACTTGAAACAGTTAAAATGACATTCGATTCATCTGTAACAGACAGACCCCATCCATAATCGTCTCCTGTTGACCATTTCTTTATTAACTTTCCATTTGGATCAACTCTCAATATTTCCTTCGAATGATTGAAGTCTTTGTAATCAAAGATGTAGAGACATTTATTTCTATTGCAGGATGCTATGTCCCTTGGATATATTAATTCCCTCAATTTCCATTGACGACTGAAACTGAATTTCTTTGAATCATAAACTTCAACTTCTGAACTCTCTTCACTCACGACAAATAATTCTTTGTCAAAGATCGTTAATCCACGGATACATGTACCTTTGCTTTCTTCTGCTGTTCCAAACCAACTTTTCTTCTTCGTTTTACTGGCATTTGTTCTGATCGTCTTAACTAAAACTGGATCCGAGTTGTATCGAAGTTCAGCTGAAAATATAAAAAATATTGTTTACTAGCCTACCCGGTACCTTAGAACAACAAATAGCTGTATAGGCCTACTGCTATACTGTATATTTATCTAGCTGTGTCGGACTATATGCTGAGAAGAATATTATTAGGCCTACATCGCATCAAGTAACATTTGAAAGTAATTAAAAGCAGTAATTTTGTAGAATGGTTTGCAAATTATATTACAAATCAGACAATTCAGAGTTCAAATTACAAGTAAATCCTATCTACATGTACCTATGAGTGGCGTTGATTACTAATCTAGATATATTTTTTAATATTCTCTGAGCCTTCATGTGATCAAGTGTCAGTTTCCTGTCTGTGAACAGAGCAGTTCCTGGCATTTCTTATGTATTCAATTCTATGGCGGAAGGTTCGCAATTTTATTCTTCTATCGACATGAATAACAGGTGTACAGAAATCGTCAGCTCACCAATGGACCGGAACTAGGTTAATCCGTATCGACCAATGTAGGCCTAGGTAGTTGATCGAGGTCTAACTCTAACTCTAACTGGTGACTTCAACAGTAACATTTTAGCCTCCCAAACTCATTTACTTACAGTTGCCTTTATTGACTGTATGCTCATGCACCATTTCTTACCACTTATTCTGCAACCTACAAGAATAACTGTCTCTTCTGCAACACTAATAGACAACATATTCACCAACTTCCATGAAAGTATACTTGAATCTGCCATACTCACAGCTGATATATCTAACCACCAGTCATAACTTGGATTGATATTACTCCAATGAACTTAAGTAACCTAAGGAACCTGAAAATGACCCGTACATTCTCGAATGATAATATTACGCACTTCAGAAGCTTATTAGATAATACTGATTGGAGACCAGTACTGAATCTCTGTGCACATAATGAACCCGACTTAACCTACAAGGTATTCGTTGATACATTTAAAGCTGCTTACAATATGGCTTTTCCATTACGTCCTGAAAAACTATCTCAAAAACACCCCTAACAGCCCTGGATGACGCAAGCTTTACTTAAATCCACCAAAACTAAGCAAAAATTATATAAGAAGTTTATTAAGAATCCTACCATAGAAAATAAAACCATTTTTACCAACTATCGAAATAAATATAAATCACTTAGAATCAAGATGAAACAACTCTATTGCATTAAGGAATTTACAAAATATATAAGTGACATTAAGAAAACTTGGCAAATTATTAGAGACTTAGTCAAAACTACTAAAAGAGACACATGGATTAAAGAAATATAACTTGAGGGTGACCTAGTAAATGATCCTGAACTCATGGCTGAAAATTCAATGCATACTTCACCGGTCTTGCACAAGTCCTATCTGATAAAATCCCCCCTTCCGATAAACATTTTCGTACCTTCATGCCCCCCTCCTCTGTCAACTCTTTTGTCTTCTTACCTACCAATCCGCTTTTAACTAATCAATAGAAATAAAACTCTCAAATCCACCCACAGCTCAGGCTGTGATGATATTGATCCCTATATAACGTCCCAAGTCATGGAACTCCTGGCTGCCCCACTTGCTGAATTTATAAACTGCTCATTGAGTGAAGGAATGGTTCCATTAGAAATTAAGATGGCTACCTATCAACTACCTATCAACTCCTTTTCTGCACACTACACAACCCCAAGTATGCCTATGTACTTCACCAACTCCTACCTCCACTCCGACCCCTCTCCTATCACCAATTAACCCTCGGGCTACCAAGGGGAGGGTGGTTGCCCCCTACGCTTTTATGCATAATTGTTTTCCATATGGAATATAATTTTGGCATTTTAGGTAGCTGTAGCAGATTCATTGGCGCACATTTTGAGGTAAACATCATGGTGGTAGCCCACGCCATTCAAAAGTTATACCTGATATACCCGAGGCACCAGAGGGGGATACCACCACCCCCCTAGTTGTTCGACTATAGCTTATTGACTATTCTTCGTAGAAGCGACGCAATTATACCATTCTTTAGAGGGAATGTATGGCTTCATTTACATACCAACATCTTTGTCTTATAGAAACCGGAAGTGATCAAAATAAATAATAATACGCGTAACATGCGTGAAAAATGGCTGAATGGAAGCACTCCCCCCCTTAGTTTTTGTCTGTAGCGTATTCATTTGTCTCCCTGGAAGAGAAACAAAGATACGTACTTAGATCTTTGTCTTTTGAATACCGGAAGTGATCAAAATAAATAATAATACGCGTAATCTGTGTGAAAATGGCTGAATACAGCATTACAACGTAAACCGATATATATGTATGAATATATATGTATGGATGTACATTTATACTATATAAACATGTGTAGGGATGATTATGTGTATCTTTTATACATAGATTAGTTTCAAAACACACATAATCTTATATTTGTTTATCCAAAAAGTACAAAATGTACGCAATAATATATAATATCGATAATTAATGGGTTCCGTTGTTAAAAGTGATGTAATTTCGAGGTGCATTCACATAATGTACAACTAAATATACCATTCTGTGGAGAAATGAATGCTGAATCCATTGCTATATTACAAGTTATGATATGTGAAACCAAACACGAAATCCAGGGGGTGGTAACCACACCCCCTTGGTAGCCAGTGTTACAAAAAACTTGGTAGCCCTAGGGTTAAGACCTAGAGCACACAACCATTCTCCCCCACCCAAAGACAACTCTAAAATTATTCCCAGATCTTCATATAAAAATATTTACTAGTTTATTTTAAAATTTTCTAATTAACTTTAATTATAATTATCCATTTTCACTCATGTAAGCATTTCTGCGTTTTTGTCAGATTGTTTTTCTCAATAAACGAATATATATTATTATTATTATTAGAGTTCTACCAATCTAGAAACAAGGAAGTAAATTTGAATTACCCAATTACAGACCCATCTCAATACTACCTGTTTTTCTAAATTTTATGAAAAGTACTATTTGACCGTCTATTCTTCTATATTAAGAAAAAGAATATCCTGTACCCCCTCCAACACGATTTCCAACCAGCTCACTCAACATCTATGTTCCTAATTGATATCCAAGATACAATTTCTGCTGCTATTGACAACAACAAATATTCTCTAGGTATCTTTTTGGACCTAGCAAAGGCCTTTAACACGGTCAATCATGAGATTCTCTTTACTAAACTTGAACACTATGGAATTAGGAGCACAGCCCTAAATTGGTTTAAAAGCTACTTGACATCTCGACAACAACAAGTTTCTTGCAATCATGTCCTATATAATTTTTTACCTATCAACTTCGGGTTGCCCCAGGGTTCCATTCTTGGTCTCCTTCTTTGTGTCATATACACAAATGACCTACCCAACCCATCCACTCTCTTACATTACATTCCATTTGCAGATGATACTAATGTTTTCCTGTCTCATGCTTCTTATGACCAGTTTTTCGAATTAGCTAACCGATAATTAAAGGCAGCAACTTATTGGTTTAAGGCAACTAAATTATCGCTCAATCTCTCCAAGACCAGCTTCATATTATTCAGATCTAAGAAAAAAACAAATACCACCCAGTACAAAAAACATTACTGTAGAGGGAGTCAATATCCTTCAAGTAAATACGTCTAAATTCCTTGATGTCCATAGGGATCAACACCTAAAGTGGAACATACATATTGATGAACTTAATAAAAAAAGTAACAAAAAGTATTGGCATCCTCAACCGTAAATCTTATTTACTACCTTCTCAGATACTGATCAACCTATACTATAACTATTTATCCCTACTTTACTTATTGCAATTTGATCTGGACCTCCACTTATCCCACTCACCTAAACAAACTAAAAATAGCACAAAAAAGCACTACGAATTATAACCAAATCTCCTGTAAAGTCACATACACAACCTCTATTTCAAGAGCTTAAACTCCTAACTATTATACAAATAAACTTAACTCAAACTTGTGAATTTATGTATAAATACCATGATAAACTCTTACCACCTTCATTTATTGGCTACTTCTCCCCTACCCAATTCACCACCAATACAAGAAGTAAACAGGATTATCAACTTATACTCGTAAGAACAAACACCCGTAAACTATCCATCAAGTATCAGGGCCCTCTACTCTGGAATAATCTACCTCTAAGTATCCGAACCTCCACCACCCTCCTATGGTTCAAGCGTATGCTACTAGCACACACACTGGAGCATGTATTAGGCCTATAGTCTTTAGTTTTCAGTTAAGATCATATACTTTACTGTATAACTTTTTACTTTTACCATACTACCACTAACACACACGACAGTGTTCCCCTTATTCTGATTACCTATAACCTCCGTAATCTTGTAATTGTTCTTCAGTGCTATTTAGGCCCCTCTTAGCGGGACTTGTCCCTTTGGAGTGCTTGTTGCTCCCACATAATCTTACTTACGTTGGTCTTTGTAATTTTATGTATACCTATTGACTAATTGGTTTTATTCTAATTTGATCATTTACCTGCTTCACTACTTAAATATGTACCTTTTAGTCATAATAGAGTTGTGATCAATAGTTTATGTTTGTTAATTGTTTTATGTTGGAAACAACAAACCGGAAATTGAATTGAATTGAATTAATACAATCCATCAGTGGCGTAACAAGGTTTTTCCACCTTCTGCGCCCGGGGGTCAAAATGTAGAGAGTGCTCCAATTTTTAATTTTCTTGTTGACTTTTAATCGTTCAAATCATAGTACTGTGTAACTGTGTCAGTGTGTACTAATTTAAAATAATGACAAATATAATATAGGCTCCAGATTTGATTCAAAAGTTTTTGCTCTGTAATAAGCAATGAAACATAATTTGCAAACAATTTTTATATATGAAAATACAAATTTTGAGAACAAAGCGGTCACCAAAATTAGGTAATTTTGCGCCCCTTTCGCTGCGCCCCGGGGCGGTTCCCTCCTTTGCCCCCTTCGTTACGCCACTGCAATCCATCGAATCGCTTCACAGAACAAATCAAATGTTCGTAGATAGCAATATACAATCGTTCAACAACAGCGGTAGCCTATGCGCTTAAAACAGGTTTGATCACCTCAACGGTCTTTCAATCGCTGACGATCTTTTGTTTTCACAAAATCCGCGAAACGATGCAATGACTTGATGAGTAATGATGACCAAGTGCATAGACTTCAGATGTGACCCATCTGCACAAAACCAGTCGTAGGCCTAAGTCGGATTTTTATCTTTTGGAGTATAATAAGCCATTTGAAAGAGGAACACCTCCTCCACATAACAACACCAAAGTTATCATTCTAGCTCAATCCTAACTGAAGTTATAGATAAAAACTAAATTGGAGTCATGAAAACTGTTTAACGGAGAAAAATGCATCTAAGTTGGCCATCGGAATTTTCCCGATCATCGTCGGTTGGCAGTAGATAAATCTTGCAGGAGTGCGTTTAATTTGTCCGTGTCTGACTTCGCTGAATTCAGAAGCTTCGCGATATAAGTAAGTAAGTAAGTAAGTATATTCTTTAATAAAACCAATTGCATATCCGCACTCTGGTGTACATACATTGTAACAACAATCAACAGTTAATGTCAATAGGAGTACAACATTCTTATAATAAACGTCTTTCGCTGTAAATTATCTGCAAGAGGTACACAATGGTCGTGCGATCGCGGTCGCAGGATATATTGTTGGGGCTTTTTTGGTGGAAGTAAACTATGCAGTACGTGGCCCTGGTTCATCAGGACCGCAGAGAAAAGACGGGTGTCAGCTTCAAGACAAAGTCGCTCAAATTTCGGATAGTCTTCAGGAAGGTACCGGAGGCGGATTAGCTTGTTTATTACTGATTGAAGTCTGCATCTATCCTGTTGTCCCGCAAACCCCCACCAGGTTGGGGCAGCATAGAGTAAACGAGCCACTGTTGTTGCACGTACCACATCATAAAGCTGCAGACCCTTGAGCCCATGCGCAACAAGAATGCGCAGGGCATACATTGATTGTCTTGCCTTACAGCATATTCGGGTGATACGAGGCTCAAAGCTGAGAACTTCTGTAAATGTAACCCCTAGGATATTCAGGCTCGACACCCTAGTCAATCCCGGGGTGACATCCAGAACAGTGCCATTCCATGCACGTCCCCTCGGTTGTCTGATCACCGTCTCAAAGGTCTTTTTCTTATTTGTATGTATGTAGGCCTATGTATGTTTATGAGCACTTGTTATATAGCGCTCCTTCAAGATTTCTACTCAGAGGCGCTCCCGACTACAGCGCGGACACTGAATCGGAGTTTCACGCCGAAACGCATGAGCAATTGCGGTGATGGACTTGCCCAGGGTCCCTACGCGGCGGCTTGAGGTGGATTGGAACCCGCAACCCTCCGGCTGCAAGGCACCGAACATACCCCTACACCACCGCGCCCCACAATTATTTAGTTTAAGGTTACATGTTTCGGCCCATTGGAACACATGATCAAGTTCGTTTGCCACTGTGGCAGTGTTTGATGAGGGTACCAGCAGATAGGTATCGTCTGCATATTTGATAAGCCTATTTCCGGGGTGGGCCGCTTTAAGCTTTGAAATTGTTGTAATAAAGTTGGCTGGAACCCTGAACAATACTAACACTGATGTGAACAATGGCAGAAATTAAACCATTGTATTTGGTTTCACGACCCCGATCTCCAAGATAGGCAATTATCCAATTGTACAAGCAGTCTGGAAGTTGCAGCTCTGCTAGTTGTTCAGCTAGGTAGGAGTGCCTCACCGTGTCGAAGGCTTTTGTAAAATCTAGGGCAATTAGATGCACGAATTTATTGTCTCTTAGTAGATCCGTAAGGTTGTCTGTCAAGGCGATTAGTGCAGCTGAGGTGGAACCTGTAGGTCGGAAAGCGTATTGGTCCGTGAAATCTTGATTAATTAAGCCGAGGTTCGAGCAGAATTGGGTAGAAGAAACGGTGCACTATAAATTTTTCCAATAATCGGCAAAGAATTGGTGTGACCGAGATAGGGCGAAAATCGGTAGCTTCAGATGGATGAGAAATTTTTGGCACTGGCGTAAATGTACTGGCTTTCCATTGAAATGGAACGTAGGAGAAGATAATTGAGATGTTGTAGAGATGCGCAACAGGTTCAGCTAAAGCTGAAGCCGCCGACTCGAGGAACCAAAACGGCAAACCATCGGGACCCGTAGCTGTTCTTTTTGTTGAAGCCAGTAGTTTACAGGTACCGCGGTAGTAAATTCGTCAACAATCACCTTTGTGCTGTTGATGACCGTAGATTTGATTAGGGGAGCTGAATAATGTGCGTCTGTAATGATACATTCAAAATGCTGGTATAGTCAGCCATCATCTTTTAATTTTGATTGAAATGAATTATTATTTATTTTAACCAGCAAACTCGATCTTGATTCTTTGAAAACAAAGTTGAAAAGAACGCGTTGCCTATTATTATTGATTCACATTATTAATACGGTCACTGCGCACGCCAGTTGTACGCGATGTTCATTTGCGTCGGCCTCAAACTGAATTGCCAACCAATCCGATAGCTCCCAATTTCAGTATCATCATGACTGTGATAGCAACCTGATTTAGATTTGTAAACGCTTGAGACCTATTTTTGAACTATGCTAATGGCTGAGTATAAATAGAATACCGCTATTATCTCGACACCATTGGCTAGACGAAAGACAGGGCTTTCAAACGATACCAAACATCAAATTCGCTTTGCTAAAATAGAATGGATAAGGGCTGGTAAATGGCGTAATTTCGGTGATTTTCACGAAATTTAAAACCATGACTTATACAAAATCAGCCAAATAATAACCTTAAATGCTACTTTTTCTCAAACTTTAATGCGTTTTTGTATAAAATATATTTTTTTAAATAATAATCTGTAATAATCTAAGAATTGAAAAAACTTAACTTTGCTGAAGTTTTTGCTCGTTTTCTCGAAACGGAATATTCGTCTTACGACTGGTTTTGTGCAGAAGGCATAGACAATTCCAAGATGATATATCAAAATTCGCAACAAGCGGAATCCCAAAAGGGATCAAGGTCCCGCTAACTAGGGACATCTAAAATAAAATTCTAAGAGTCTGAAGTAGTGACAACACAGCCAAATCCTTGGCCAACGGCAAAGCAAGAAGTCTCGTATATTGTATTGCATTGTATCTGGACATATATAAAGCGCCTCTAGCAGTAATGACTATTCAGAGGCGCTTCCAGCGTGAGCACTCCGAGGAAACAGAAAGGTTTTCAAGCAACGGACAGAGGTGGATAAACCACCTGCCAAAATCTCAGCCCGAATTTGTGGGGGAAGGTTGTTCAACAAATATAACAGGGTAATAGGCCTACTAAACGAATGATCAACTACATTCCAAGAACCTTAAAGTAGAAAAGAAAAAGAAAAAAAGGCCAAGCTTTAACTCTGAAATTTTCTGGAGAAACCAATTAGGATACCGACCCTTGTAGGCGTGCCTAATAAAGACCAGCTGGCCAATGAGCATCTATAACAATATTATTCTGCCTCACAGCAAAGCATGCTGATAGAAATATCTAATGCCGGGCTGCTGGCCTGCTAAACTACCGGGAGGCCTGAGGTACTGTCCAGCGACCTGCTGACCTGTGTGAAATCCCTTTATGCAGATTAGCTAGCTTGTGTACCACAATCAGCCGGGGCTCAGAGGGCTGTTTACATTTGGGTACCTCAACTGGTCAGCCTAAGCTGTGTTTCATATAGAAGAACTATGTGCTGTCACATACCAGGTGCTAGTGGACCTTGGAAATGCCCTTTCGAGTATTCCTTTTTTGGTGTTAGATGCTGTTCGTTGCAAGAGTGTTCGATTGCAATTGGAAAAATTCCTGATATAAACTCGCACACTTACAGTGCCACCACAAAGCATAAATTCACTGATAATGGCATGTTTACGACCTGAAGAACACTATGCATACGTATGTAGGTTACACCTGGTACAACTCGAATTGTTAGATCGTACTTTTGCATAGTGCTAGCAATACAGACTCCAGAGTTCTGTTGTAGGCCTATATATGCATTTTCAAAGGAATCAACACCGGAGTGATTTCATTGGTGGGGACACTGGGGGTAGAGCTGCCTTTTCGGTTTACCCACTTCCAAGCTGGAAACGCAAGGCTTAGACAGTATAGCGTAATATAAACAACCCCGGCTGATTGTGATCAATGACAGAGATATTATATATATATATATATATATATATATATATATATATATATATATATATATATATATATATAGCTAGCTAATCTGCATAGAGGGATTTCACACAGGTCAGCAGGTCGCTGGACAGTACCTCAGGCCTCCCGGTAGTTTAGCAGGCCAGCAGCCCGGCATTAGATATTTCTATCAGCATGCTTTGCTGTGAGGCAGAATTGTTGTAGATGCTCATTGGCCAGCAGGTCTTTATTAGGCACGCCTAAAAGGGTCGGTATCCTAATTGGTTTCTCCAGAAAATTTCAGGGTTGAATCTTGGCCTTTAACTAAAACTAAAAAGAATATCCGGCAGTGTGGGTTAGTTAAGTTCACATTAATTAGGAAAGCTTGTAGTATTTTAAAGAGCCGTGGTCTCGTAGATGAGGAGCTCGACGAATGTGAGGAGGAAGCATGCTCCAAGCTGAACGGTCCATTTGTCTCAATGGCCGTCATCTGAATTACATGTATATCGCTGACTCCAATAATTAGGCTATATTAATTACTTTAATTATTATTAAGAGTTCGGTGTTGGGTAATATAGAGCTTCACTTCATCTTTGGACCGAGATAGTCATATGAATAATATAGCTGATTCCTGCTCTGATAACAGCTCGGTGTTGGCAAATAGATCACTTCACCTATAGGCGGAACTAATCAAGCAGGATACTTTTCCTTAACCCTCGGGCTACCAAGGGGGAGGGTGGTTAACACCCCCCTACGTTTTTATGCATATTTTTTTCATATGGAATATAATTTTTACATTGTATGTAGCTGTAGCAGATTCATTGGCGCACATTTTGAGGTAAACATCAAGGTGGTAGCCCACGCCATTCAAAAGTTATACCCGATATACCCGAGGCACCAGAGGGGTGGATACCACCCCCCTTAGTTTTTCGACCATAGCTTATTGACTCTAATTCTTAGAAGAGAAACAAATATACCATTCTTTAGAGGGAATGCAGGGCTTCATCTACATACTTATATGTTTGTCTTTTGAAAACCGGAAGTGATCAACATAAATAATAATACGCGTAATATGCGTGAAAAATGGCTGAATGCAAGCATTCCCTACTTAGTTTTTTGTCTGTAGCGTATTCATTTGTCTTCCTGGAAGAAAAAAAAAACATTATTTAGAGGGAATGTAGGGCTTCATTTGGATACTTACATGTTTGTCTTTTGAAAACCTGAAGTGATCAAAATAAATAATAATACGCGTAATCTGTGTGAAAATGGCTGAATACAGCATCACAACGTAAACCGATATATATGTATGGATATATATGTATGGATGCATATTTATACGTATATATATAAACATATGTAGGGATGTATGTGTGTATCTTGGATACAAAGATCAGTTTCAAAACACACATAATTTTATATTTGTTTTTCAAAAAAGTACAAAATGTACGCAATAATATAAAATATCGCTAATTAAAGGGGTTCCGTTGTTAAAAGTGATGTAATTTCGAGGTGCATTCACATAATGTACAACTAAATACACTATTCTGTGCAGAAATTAATGCTGAATCCAATGCTGTATTACAAGTTATGATATGTGAAACCAAACACGAAATCCCGGGGAGGGGGTGGTCAGCACCCCCCCTTGGTAGCCAGTGTTACAAAAAACCTCGGTAGCCTGAAGGTTAAACTTAGGCTTACGTTATCCAACTTGGATGAGAATATTAAAAACACAATGAAATAAAAAGAAAACGTGACACATAATGTAATCGTAAACTCCAATCTTCTAGAGCGCCACTCGAAAGTCAAACGCAGGGCACAGCTTATTCGCATAGCGTCATTGTAATATATACATTGTGTAGGCTTACGTCACTGTAAATCATGGGCGTTTTTAGTGTGGGGTTTCTGGGTTCAAAACCCCAAAATAAGTGTCCGGAAAATTTTTATATACTTTTACATGCGAAATACAAAAACTTAACCTTTGTGACAATCTTCAATGGAAACACCCCCACCCTTTTCGAAAACTTAAAACCCTCTCCGAAATTTTTTCCTGGCTACGCCCAGGCCCGCCGAGAGGGGGGCAGGGGGGCAAATGCCCAGGGGCCCGGCGACTTTTAGAGGCCCGGGCTGGGCCCGCAATCAAACAGTTACTTATGAAATATATTATAATCAGATATACAAAGTTTATGATTTTATGCCTTATAAGATATAATATTACGGACACATAACTACAATAGTTGCACATATAAATATAATTTTGTAGGTTCGTATCTGCACTATAATTATTTCAGTTTGTTTTTTAAAAACTTTCTCATAAAGTCTAAGGATAGTTAGGGGCCCGTGACTGCTCTGCCTAGGGGCCAGGAATTTCTGTCGGCAACCCTGGCTACGCCCATGCTGTAAATTAACTAGCTTTACTAAGTCCTATATTAATCAATAATTTAAATCAACAATAAATTTGATTACAATAGCCTCTATTTAAACCCCGTGATTTCAAATTGAGAGTAAACTAAATTATTGTAAAATAACTGGTGCCGTTAAGCCTATCTGTTGAAATTATAGCTCTTTTACAGTCTTTGGTCACCATGCTTTCAGTTGTCCATTTAAAGGCCCTGTGTTTTTCTTTGCAATTTGACTGTCTTTAATGATTCTTTTAATTTCTCTAGGCCTCTACTTAAGGAAAATCTTCAACCCCAATGTTTGAGCATCACAGCATTAGGGCCTAAGTAGGAATTCTTACGTAGCATAACATATAATTTGTTACGATTGGCCTATACTACAAAATAAATGTAGGCCTAATAGTTTAGGCTATACACTAACTTCTCGAATGAAATGGACACATTTAAAGTAGGTACTTCAGCTTTTGGAAATAATACCATAGTCGGCTCTCATGCAGGCTTTCTGTGAGCCGCTATAAAATTGCACTAAGTAACGTCTAGAGACCTACCGAGTGATCGTTGCTTTTCTTTTGCTTGCACGATCATGAGCTGTTCCTTCTCGTGTTGTTCTTGTTTTAGAAACTCGTCAAGGTTCAAAATCTTCTCTCTGTTCTCTGTAACAACAACATTTACTGATTTTTAAAAAGGATATTTAAAAATATAAATAAGATCCAAGAAAGCTGTGGCGTTCTTAGATTACCTGCGAAGGTGGATTTATTATTGGCTGTATTAGTAGACATAGGCCCAATTAATGGAAGCAGAGACGCGAGATATATTAGGGAATGACTAATAATTAGGCGTAAGCAATTTTTCAAAGACATTGGCCAGTTATTAGCTGGCGGAATTCCACATAAAAGTCTCTTTTGACACGTTTTTGCAACCAGCCCTACGTCACCAGACAAAAATGTTACTACCGCATAATGTGGCCCACACGTTTCGCATTTCATACATATAGTAGGCACCTATGACAGAATTTTACATAGCTAGTTTCACGCCACATATTGTTCAGTAGTTTTTTCCGACGAAAACTTTGTTAATTACTCCTTCATACAATCAATGCTCCATCAGGAAAAAAATTACTAAAGTAGTGCACACAGTAAAACCAGGAGATGGTGAAGATGTTACTAATTGCAGGCCAATTTCTTTAATGCCTTTACGGTCTAAGCCCTATGGCTTTTGAAAAACTGATGTATGAAAGGTTGCAAATAAATATCTTGTACGCTACTCTTCCATCTTAATTAAGACTATCCGGATTTTAACTCTATTTCATCAGTTCAGACTACTTTCCGATAAGGAGTGGAAAGCCAGCAGATGCGCGGCGCATTTTGTCATCAACTTAATATCCTTCTTTTCGGCGTCTCTCTTGAGATGCCGATACTGGTTTTTGGAATGGATCTGTTCCTCATTTTTCTATCCTATCTCAATAGCCCAAATGCTGACATTTCCCCCTCAGTTCTGAATCCTTTGTTTTTCAAATCCCTGCCTTTGCACCGTAATTACTCTCATCCGACCAATCATCTTCATCGGCCTCATCCAATGTACGCATCAACGCTCCGACATCATCAGCCTACTCCGCAAAGCCCAGTGCTTTCCTTGAGAAATTTAACTCGTTTCTATCTGTTGCTGTCACCCCACCCCACGAATTTGTCCTCACTGGCGACTTTAACATCCACGTCGACAATCCTGCTGTTCTATTTGCATCCCAGTTTCTTTCCTCATTAAGCGCTTTCAATCTGATCCAACATGTTTCTTTCCCCACTCACAAATATGGCCACACTCTTGACTTAGTCATTACTTCTGTCTCATCCGGCCTGTCACCGATCCTCATCAGTGAACTCAACTCACCCTCTGATCATTGTCCTAGTTTCACTCAACTCAACATTGAACCATCTTCTCGACCCCCACCCACACTATGCTCATTCCGCCGTATCAGCTCCATCGACCTTGATGCATTCAAACTCGACCTTCAATCCTCCTCCCTTCTACTCAATCCTCCCAACAGATCATAACGATCTCTTGTCTGCATACAATTCCACTCTATCAGAACTCCTCAACAAACACGCTCCAATCATCACTAAACCTGAAACTCATGCAAACATCCATGGTTTAAGTCTTTCCTTCAAGCTCTCAAATCATCGCGCCGACGCCTGTAACGAGCATACAGACGTTAAGGCGACCTCTCTATTCTTAACAAACTTAAAACCTTGACAAATAGATACCACAGCCAACTTCTTTCAGCAAAAAAACGTTACCTATCATATTTTGTTCACTCAAATTCACCCAACCCTCGAAATCTATGGAAAACTGTAAATAGTCTTCTCCACCGTGGCTCCTCTCACCCCCTCCCAAACTCTATCCCACATGCATCCATTGCCGACTCTTTTGCATCCTTCTTCACTGGCAAGGCTTCCTCCCTCCGCCTTTCATTACAGACTCTCTTATCAAAATCAACTTCTACGCAATCTGACTCCTCCCTCAATCGACCACAATGACACAACTTTACCACCTACTGCATCTTTTAACCTACTGAAACAGAAATCACTACCCTCATTCAAGCCTCTCAAAACAAACAATGCGACCTCGACCCAATCCCAACTTCCTTACTTAAAGACTGTGTAACCCTCCTCGTTTCTACTATAACCAAAATCATCAACCTCTCTCTATCGACTGGTACTTTTCCGTTACTTTTCAAAGACTCTGTTGTCAAACCACTTCTAAAAAAAACCATCCCTTGACAAAGAACTCCTCTCCAACTACCGTCCAATTTCAAATCTCTCTTTCTTATCCAAACTCTCAGAACGGGTTGTCCTCTCTCGTCTCAACGGCTACCTCACCTCAAACAATCTTCTAAGCCCAAATCAATCTGCCTACACCAAGCATCACTCTACCGAAACTGTCCTTGCCTCGCTTCTACAATAAACTTGTCATGGCGATAGGCCGTCAACAAGTCTCTTGTTTGTGCCTCTTAGACATCTCTGCCGCCTTCGACACAATAGACCATCCTATCCTCATCAAACGCCTTTCCTCTGTATTTGGAATATCTGGCACTGCCCTATTGTTGACAAAGTCATATCTTTCGTCACGCTATTTCCCTGTCAATGCCGCTGGTCACTCATCTAATCCGCACATCCTCACCTGCGGTGTTCCTCAAGGTTCTGTTCTCGGTCCTCTGCTGTTCATTCTTTACACCTCTCCCACTCAGCAAGCTCATTTCCTCATCCTCTACTGATCATCACCTCTATGGCGACGACACACAACTCTTCATATCTTTCTCCCCTCACTCCCTTCCAGCCGCACTAAATCATCTACGCAACACAATCACCCAGATTTCAGCCTGAATGACCGCTAATCTGCTATGCCTTAACCCTTCAAAAACAGAATTCCTCATTATTTCCCACCGCGAGCAATTTAACAAACTAGCCTATCCTCCCGATCTTTGTCCAGCCAACCTCACTTCTCCCGCACCTTACTCTTCTCGTGTCCGCAATCTCGGAATCATCATCGATAAGAACCTCACCTTTTCCGACCACATCAGCCAGCTATCTCGCACCTGCTATATGCACGTCCGTGATCTTCGTCGATTGCGCCCAATACTTGACTGTAGCCTATGCACAATAGCCACCTCAATTGTTCAATCCAAACTCGACTACTGTAATTCCATCTTTTACAAAATCGACACTTCTCAAAGCAAACGCCTGCAAACAGTCCAGAACGCTCTCGTCCGCGCTCTCAACAAAACTCCCAAACACCACCACCTAGCCCCTGTTCTCAAATCACTTCATTGGCTTAAAGTCCCTCAGCGCATCCATTACAGAATAGTATAGCTTACCTACAATGCCCTTCAAACGTCTAAACCCTCTTACATTCGCCAGCTATTCACCATCTAACCGCCTGGGTCTACTCGCTCATCATCATATCTTTCTCTATCGCGGCATCCAGTCACATCATCATCTCTTAAATTCTGCAACCGCTCCTTAGTCTACTCTGCACCAGCTCTTTGGAACGGACTTCCAAAAGACATCCACCAGTTTGCTCATCCTCATATATCTCGCCTCTTAACTGAAACTCTCCTCCGATTGCACTCTCCTCTTCTGCTTTCTACTCACGACTGAAAACCGAACTCTTCAAGCTATCCTATCCTGATTCTACTCCTCCGCCACCACACGACCACCATCATCACCGATTACCACCGTGGCACCATGCTGTCTCCTCGGCTTGACCTCCCCGGATTTTGACCTGGCACAGAAACGAACAGAGGAGCCTGGCTATTGCGGACTTGATTTGATATATATGAGCGGTGGTCTCCCTCACGTGGCTTTTGTGGGCGCTGAGAAATTGTCGAAGATTTACATTACATTACATTACATTTACTCTTCCGTCTTAAGACTATCAGGATTTTAACTCTATTTCATCAGTTCAGACTACTTTCTGATAATTTACTTGTTTTTCATTTAAGCTACACTTAATCATCTCTACGCTCCCTCAGCTCATGTTATGTTTTGATTTGGTGAGTTGCTGTTTAACGACACTGTGTCATATACATATATATGGGTATATTTCACAACAGGCGTCAAATTCAGATATAGAATTAGAGAAAAAGAAAGTCATGCAAAATAAAAAAATTCTTACACAAATATTTTACTAGGAGTGCTGATGCATACTTAATATTGAGCAGAGCTTACATTTGACAGATTTGGCCTAATTATTTGTTTTAGTTTCTTTACTATGTGAAACACATACAACTTTGATTTTTAAATATTTACAACTCCGTTACTTAATAAATACCCAATACAATATACCGCCACTGTTTAAAAATTAGTGATTAATTAGTATTAAGTGTGCATTAAATTATTACACAGCAACCTAAATTATTTTGAAGACAAATTATCTACATGTACCATTAAATTCATTCTAATAGAAAAATAATGAAACGGAGTTGTAGTAACGGAGTTGTAAAATATTCATAATTAGGTCTCCATGCCGTACTGGACAAGTTAAGATAAAAAAGAGTTAGTTTGTAGTGGCCAGGCTGTCAGTTTCAATATTAGTTTTGAAAGAAACAAATTTATATATATACGCAAAGTTCAATAATTACAGTCACGGTAGTTGCACATTTTTTTTATACTACTACATTACCGGATAAATTTCCGAAAATTGTCAACAGAAGCAAACATCCATATTGGTTTCTTGTTGGTAAAATCAATGCAGACATGTTCCCTGCTATCGAAGATGTCAATTCAAAAACCTAGAGTTTTCAATTTATTCCACAGATGGCAGAAACCCATTCGTAACGGTGTTGTAAACAAATTTTGAAGACAGGGGGTTTTATTTATTTTTTAATTATTTAGTTCTTTAATAAGTTAATAAAAACCATATAGAGCAATGGATATATGTAAATTAATGATCTGAAAATTATAAAACATCAGTTCAGCGATTCAACTGTTACCCTAACGTAACGTTGAATTTACTCACCATTAGAAAGGACGCAACGCAATTTCGGGTTAAAATTGGACTTTATAATTTTTTTTCATCAATCTAAATAATATAAGAGAAATAATTTTTTTATAACTAATTCATGCCCTACAATGTATTTAAAATTATAAATTATAATTTTACTCTTTGTGTAAGCCGTTCAAAGGAGAAGACGGAAATTTATCTAATTTGCCTCCTGTTGTGAAAATACCCATATATATATATATATATATATATATATATATATATATATATATATATATTAACCCCTTTCCTAATTTCTCCAAACTTTGGACTGGCACTACCACAGGTAGGGTAGTTAAATCATTTTATATTTTAATTGTCTTCTTCCATTATGCATGCGCCAAGTAACCTTAAACTAAATAAGAAAAAGACCTTTGAGATGGTGATCAGACGGCCGAGGGGGCGTGCATGGAATGACACTACTTCCGGATGTCACCCCGGGATTGACTAGGGTGTCGAGCCTGAATATCCTAGGGGTTACATTTACAGAAGTTCTCAGCTTTGAGCCCGAATATGCTGTAAGGCAAGACAATCAATGTATGCCCTGCGCATTCTTGTTGCGCATGGGCTCAAGGGTCTGCAGCTTTATGATGTAGTACATTTAACAACAGTGGCTCGTTTACTCTATGCTGCCCCTCGCCTGGTGGGGGTTTGCGGGACAACAGGATAGATGCAGACTTCAATCAATAATAAGCAAGCTAATCCGCCTCCGGTAGTACCTTCCTGAAGACTATCCGAAATTTGAGCGACTTTGTCTTGAAGCTGACACCCGTCTTTTCTCTGCGGTCCTGATGAACCAGCAGGGCCACGTACTGCATAGTTTACTTCCACCAAAAAGCCCCAACAATATACCCTGCGACCGCGATCGCACGACCATTGTGTACCTCTTGCAGATAATTTACAGCGAAAGACGTTTATTGTTGGAATGTTGTACTCGTATTGACTGTTGATTGTTGTTAAGATGTATGTACACCAGAGTGCGGATATGCAATAATATGGTTTTATTAAAGAATAAGCTTATACTTACTTTTACTTACTTTAAGTCTTTATAGGCTATTATATTGACCAATATTTAAAATCGTAGTGTCACCACTCACTTGTCTGCTATAGCCTATTAATCTTTATCCGACATTTACGAACTGCGTCTCTATACGGGTATATTTCACAACAGGAGGAAAATTAGATAAATTTCCGTCTTCTCTTTTGGACGGCTTAGCCTACACAAAGAGTAAAATTATCATTTATAATTTTTAAATACATTGTAGGGCATGAATTAGTTATAAAAAATTATTTATATTTTATTATTTAGATATTCCCATACCTATTCAACCTGATACTAGAGGCAATGATGGACATAGCGCTGGCAGATACAGAAATAGGGGTGAGAATAAATGGAACAATAGTCAACAACCTAAGATTTGCAGACGACATAGATCTGATGGCGGAAAGCGGAAGCCAACTGCAGGAACTAACGACCAGGGTACATGAAAGTAGCAAAAGATTCGGGCTTAAGATCAATGGAGAGAAGACCAAAACAATGACAATTGGTAAGGAAAAAGAAAAGATAAACATCACCCTGGAAGGAGAGGAGCTGGAGCAGGTGACGGAATTTGTGTACCTGGGGGCGTAATTACGGAGGACGCGGAGTCGACAAGGGACATAAGGAAAAGAATTGGGCTGGCGTCAGCAATGTTTGGGAAGCTGAGGAAACTATGGAGATCAGGCAACATCTCAACAAGAACAAAAACCAAACTATACGAAACACTGGTGATACCGGTCCTCACGTATGGAGCAGAGTCTTGGTGCATGAAAAAGGAGGACGAGAGAAGACTCCTGGTGGCGGAGATGGGATGGCTACGAGGACTACTGAATAGATCACGAAGAGAAAAGATACGGAATGAGGTGACACGAGAAGAACTGGGACAGAAGGAAACGGTAGTGGAAAGAATAAAGAAACGAAGACTAACATGGTATGGACATGTGATCAGGATGGAGAACGGAAGAATGCCGGCAAAGGCGCTGCACGGAGAGGTGGAGGGAACGAGGAGCAGAGGACGTCAGAAGAAGAGATGGATAGATAACGTACTGGAGGACATAGAAGACAGAGGATGGGACTTAAGAAGGGCAATAGAACTCGCAAGAGACCGACCGAAATGGAGAAGTTTTGTTAGAGCCTCATCGTCAGTGAATACTTGACGGAGGAGAAAGAAAGAAGAAAGAAGATTTAGATGATTAGTATGAGAAAAAATTATAAAGTCCAATTTTAACCCGAAATTGCATTTTCCTTTCTAATGGTGAGTCAATTCAACGTTACGTTAGGGTAAGAGCTGAAACGCTTAACTGATGTTTTATAATTTTAGATCATTAACTTATATATAATTATATCCATTGCTCTATATGGTTTTATTAACTAACTAAGAAACTAAATAATTAAAAAATAAATAAAACCATCTGTCTTCAAATATTGGTTACAACACCGTTACGAATGGGTTTCTGCCATCTGGGAAATAAATTGAAAGCTCTCGGTTTTTGAATTGGCATCTTCGATAGCAGGGAACCAGTCTGCATTGATTTTACCAACAAGAAATCAATATGGATGTTTGCTTCTGTTGACAATTTTCGGAAATTTATCCGGTAATGTAATAGTATAAAAAAAAAGATTTACAACTCCGTGACTGTAATTATTGCACTTTGCGTATATATATAATTTTTTTTTTTATTTCAAAATAATATTGAAATTGACAGCCTCGCCACTATAAACTAACTATTTATTGTATCTTAACACTAGAACGTCGGCTCTTTTCTACCACCTAAAACGTCGGAATGGGTCATTTTTGACCCATACAGTTTCATTTATAGAAACCATGTATTTTTGAAGTATAATTCTGCTGCAGCGGAAAATTCCGTCCCATGAGTAATATTTTGGATACAATTGCGCGGCAGGAGACTTTTGCGCATGCGTAGTCTTCGGCGCATGCGCATTGTCCAAACTATGTTACTTATATCAATTGGCGTTGTGAGGGTGGGTTAGGGTCAGATTAGGCGTTGTGAGGGTCGGTTAGGGTCAGGATTAGGGTTAGTGTCGTAGTTAAATAAAATGCTAAACACTTTCCGCCGCAGAAGTAATTTCTTCATGCACTGCGTGGCGGAATCTTCCGCCGTAGAAGCACCGCGCATTTTTGCACGAGTCCTGAAAATAACTGAATGATTTACTGATATCATTGTAATAAGCTTTCAGAATGTTAAACTTTTAATTTATTTATGCTTCCCCTAAAGTGCCTGAAGGTATTATTTAGAGGCGTCAAGTTCCTCAAGCGATACTGAACATGAGTCGTCTCCCAGACACGCTCGTGCTTCTCTTTCAGTGCATCGTTGGATGATGTGACGCATTATACCTTCATCAACAGAAGTTGAAACGCGATCAAAATAGAATCTTTTCTTACTCGCTGTGTCGCAAACAGCGTTACGGTAATCCTGAAACTCCGCGGAGCACGTTCTGACTGCTTAGCCTTCCACGAGGCGCATCATCATCGGGTGAAATCAAAATCCAGACATTGCCATCCCTTGATGCTTCCCTGGTTTCTGTAGCTGCTACATTTGGGTTGTCACGATGTTGAAATGATGAGCGACCCCCTCTGTAACCACGACCTCGTCCTCGACCACGGGCACCCCCTCGACCACACGCACACTTCCAGAGATAGGAACTTCAGGATTTCTAATGTCTTGTCCACCATGATCATTTTCGACATTTGAAACAGAAGAACTGCTACTTGCCTCAACAGACAGGTTTTGTATTCCGGTATCTGAGACAGAGGCCTCACTATCATTGTCTTCCGATTAGCAGATTCTGATGTGTCCTCACCGATTTCTTGAATCAAACGAAGGGCTTAGTTTGCTGCAGGCCTATATCGTACACGACGACTCATTTTAGCGCAGGTATCGATAACCCTCAGATATAGCTGTTTTTATATCAATTGTGTTTGAAACAATGAACAAAACTGTCTGCAAATGGCGGGAAGAACGTGAGCTTTGCAATGCCGTCACAAATATGTAAGGTTAATATAAGATATACACTAGAAAAATAGGCATTTGCAGTAATAGTGTCATGGGTCAAAAATGACCCCAATCCGACGTTCTAGGTATTGGCTGCTATAACTCCTATACCTGACCAGCTATTAATAAGATTTTTCTTCTATGCCTTTGCGGTCACAATGCCATAGATGTCATAAAATATTTTCCTTTAATGGTTACTGGGTGCTACATGGCACGCTCGCAAAGTGCGCTATGGGTCAAAAATGACCCATGCCGACGTTCTAGTGTTTACTCGTCCGGTAAGCATGGAGACCTAATTATGAATTTTTTACAACTCCTTTACTACAACTCCGTTACATTATTTTTCTATTAAAATGAATTTATTTAATGGTATATGTAGAAAATTTGTCGTAAAAATAGTTTAGGTTGCTGTGTAATAATTTAATGCACACTTAATAGTAATTAATCACTAATTATAAACAGTGGCGGTATATTGTATTGTGTATTTATTAAGTAACGGAGTTGTAAATATTTAGGAATCAAAGTTGTATGTGTTTCACATAGTTTAAAAAACTAAAATAAAAAATTAGGCCAAATCTGTCAAATTTATGCTCTGCTCAATATCAAATATGATTCAGGACTGCTAGTAATATATATGTGTAAGACATTTTTTTAATTTTGCATGACTTTCTTTTTCTCTAATTCTATTTCTGAATTTGACGCCTGTTGTGAAATATACCCATACAGACAGATGGACCCATATTTTAACGTTGTATACTATACTATGCACTACTACCACCACTACTCCTACTAGCCTACTATAATGAAAAGAATTATAATAATAGTAAAAAAATAGTATTGATGATGATCACGAAGACGACGAAGACGATGATGACGATAATAATAATAATTATTATTACTATTTATTGTTGTTGCTGTAATTATTATTACGCATTTTAAAATCGATTTGTCATTCCCTAACTCTCTTTCTCTGTCGTCCTAATTTTGATTAACTTTCACAGAATATCAGTTTCGTTACTTTGTTTTGCAAATTGACTTTTTGTTCTTCTTTCCTCTTGCTTCAAGTCAATCTCTTCTGAAAATATAACAACAATAATTAACCTATGATGTTCCCTTGCCTACTCTGTGCAAAAACAATGGCATCATCATACTAATTTTTTCAATTAGGATCTATATGAAGAACTCAGGAGTCCATTCTGTTTAATTTTTCGCTTTGCCTTATAGTTATACAATGAATGCTTATCCCGTGACCTATTTTCACGGCATTTCCTCGCCTGCAAGATGACTATGAAATCAAATCGCATAAAAACACGTTTAGATATGAACTATATATTACATATTAAAACATATGAAATAGTTAACCCTACAAGTTATGTATTGTTCACCAAATAAATATCCCTGCATGTTTGCTCATTTCTATGCTACCATCTTGGTGAATAAAAGATTGATATAATAGATTATCCGCAAATCTACCTATTTCTCTTGCACCAGATTAGAAGATGCACTGTGAGAATTCTGTTCTTCACATAAAATATTACGATAAATAATAGGGAAATGCAATATTCTATGCTCGAATTGCGCATGCTTGTGAAACTGCTTACAAAGAAAACCGCTTACCTTCAATTTCACCAATGAAGTTCACACAGCTTCCTTCTACAGACTTATCGACTTCTGATTTTTTTAACCGGAAATGGATGCACTGAATTTCTCTTTCAATCATGGATTGGCATTCTTGTTGCAACTCCACCCCTCTCGCACATAAGTCCGAAAATGCACGACAGATGTCACTAGCTGACCCTTTAGCCATTATCGTCTGACAGTAAGAATTGTAAGTTTCTAAGCAGGATACATATGTATCAATATCGTCTGTTGCCATTTGGATTTCTTTCATGTTGCTTTGTCTTGTCGAAAATAGACCTTGTATAAGAGAGGCTGCATGCATATCTATCAACTGTTTCAGTATTTCTTTTCTATTTGCTATATCACATTCTACTTTTGTCACTCTTTCCTGTATGTCTTCCTTCATCTCCAGGAACTCTGCCTGCTTCATCTGAGCTGCTGATCTACATTCTTTAAATTATTGCTTGAATATTGCTTTCCATCTGTTTCCTAAATTTGCCAACATGAGAACCTCTATGACCATTATGGTTGTCAATGAAACAGATGGCACAAACAATTGCTTTGCAATCAGCACAATATACATCCAGAACCGTTTGTCCATGTGATTCACAAACATTTGCTGCTGAATCGGTCATCAAATTTTGGCCACTATCATGTTCATTAACTTCTATCAATTTATGATTCCGATTCAATTTAAATTTTCTATGTTGTCTGCAGCATTCTGCGCAATACTTCTGTTTGCAATCAACACAGAACGTGTCAGCTGCTCTAATTTCTCTGCCGTCTTCTTTATTGTCCTCTACACATGCATCGCATGGAGCTCTTGAAGTCGCCGACTGATCTGTAACATTTCCCAATTGTATCAGCTTCTCAATGAAGAAATGTTTAGGTAGTCCGTGAAATCCTTCTTGTGGAATCTTGAATTGTCGTCTACAGATTGGACAAGGCATCTCATCTCCAGGCCCTTTGTTGGTTTTAAGCCCCGTCTCTTGGATGCACTTCATGCAGAATGTATGAATGCATGGCAAGACTTTCGGATCGGTGTAGACTTCGGTGCATATACAACATGTAGTCATATCGTCGAGATCATCTTGCTTGTTAATATCACCAGTGTCTAAATCTTTCCTAGCCATTTTCTAATGTACACGGATTTTAAAATCGAAAGCACTTTCGATATTTCTAATGGTAGGTCTATCTATAGGCGTTGCCTAATGGGATCTTCGCTATGAAATGTACAAATATGGAAGAAAAAGAATTTTAATAAAGGAAATACGACAAACTCCTGCAAATAATTATAGTCTTCCTGATCGCAGTTGTAATATCGATCGAACTAAAGTTACTAAACAGTCTAAGTTGCAAAATGAAAGTAGGCTATTATAATTTTCCTCTAGGCTGTGCAGATATATAGCCTCACTACAAGATCCTGGCCTCACTATATTTTTGGACTGCTGCTATTCGCTGACCCACTTAATAAAGCTCAAAGCTCAAAGCTATATAATTATAATATTATGTTCTTTGTATCTTGCACACGAATGTCCCAGCCAGCACTGGAAATGGGCCCCAGTCGTTCCTCAAATGGGCGTTTTGGCAGTGGCGTAACTAGGACTTTTCGTTTGAGGGGGATTTAAGCCTTGAACATGGCGAGTACGGTAGCCTGAGCCCATATTGGAGCCGGGGGCTTGATTCATTTTAGGGGGGCTTCAGTTTCGTTTGGGGGGGCTTATTGGCTTAAGCCCCCCAAGCCCAACGCTAGTTACGTCCCTGCGTTTTGGGTATGACCTGGGCTTCGGCGGATTTTCCTTTGCCCTAATGGGACAATAATGATCGTACAATATTAGGCCTACCCGTAATTGTGTGATAGCGACACGTGTACGTAGACCTACGCCCATAAGTATATAACTTTGCTCAACGATAGCCTATACAGATCGGTCTAAATGATCGATCCAATTTCTCCTGGCTCTATCTGCTCTGACAATCCTGACTTAAATTGCTCCAGACTTAAGTATTCTGACTTGTCTATTCTGACTTGACTTCTTCCTTCATTCTTAAGATTAATTATGATTACAACATCATTATTCTGACTTTTCTATTCTGACTTGACTTCTGACTTGACTTAATTCTTACTTAGTTAATTCTGAATGACTCATGTCTGCCTTAATTCTGACTTCATTCTAACTTAAATGGCTATTACTTGACTTCTGAATAGACTTCTGACATGACTTCTGACTTAATTCTGACTTATTTATTTCTGATTGACTTAATTATTTATGTCCTAATTCTTACTTATTTAATTTTAACTGAACTGGCTAGTACTTAATTGGCTTCTAACTTGACATCTGACTTGACATAATCTGAGTACTTTATTTCTGACTTAAATTCTTCCTTCATTATTAATAATTCTGATTTGTAGATTCTGACTTGACTTCTGAATAGATTTGTGACTTAATTGCCTTCTGACTTGACTTGTGGCCTACGTTGACTTGCCTTATAATTCGGACTTAATTGCTTTGCGACTTGGAATCTAACTTGACTAGGCTTATATTGACCTCGCTAGTTGCCTATAGAGGCGATAGCGCGAACAGTTTTCTTACTCATACGATAGGAGAACCATACGACTGATCAACTGTCGACGACACGCACCGATATATCGACAGATATGTAGACAAACAGTTATGCAGACAGGACGGTATAGGGTTCCAAAAAGCACGGTTGGTATTCGGGCGCGAAGTTTTAGCAGAAGATGTTGATGGAAGCCTGGGAAGGAAGGGAGGAGAGGAAAGGCAAGCGAAACCTTTGCAGCGGAGATGAGCCAGTATAGAAAGCAATGGTAGGAGGCTAGGAGCCGAGGAAGGAGATACAGGTCTACGACAGAGTGTGCACAGACACAGGCCTTGCCCAAGATTCCTCCCCTAATGGGTGGAAGAATCTTGGGCCTTGCCGCTCTCGCGCTCGGACTTTGACTCTCGTTCTGGTTCTGAGTTTAGGCTATATATAGCAGCGAACGAATAGTTGCATGACCGACGGGGAAGATCGTCTGGAGCAATGCACGCGAAACTATAACTATACCACTGCTACTGCAACGGACCACGTTGGATGAGTTTTTGTCAGATTGTTTTTCTCAATAAACGAATAATATATACTAGATGTTTTCCCGTCCTAAGACGGCTAAACCAATTTGAAAATATCAAGAGATGTGTCTTCTTGTGCTATGAATGACGTAAGTCTTCTCCTCCTTCCCTCCTCCCTCCCTCCCTTCCGTACCCCCGTGCCATCCGTCCCTGCCGTCCGTACCTCCTTCCCTCCCTTCAACGTCCGTCCCTCCCTCCCTGCACGCGACGATCGTGTGTGGCTGACCCGCCCCTTCCCCTCTCCATTCCCTTATAGACATGAATAAGGATCCACATGTCGTCCTGTGCATTATCTCGCGTTGCTATGACGACGTTTGTTAATGTTTATTGCTATGACGTAGAATGACGTAAGCATGGCAATGAAGGCGAAAACAGCTTAACACGCAAACAGCGTAACACCACGCACAGATACATGCAGGCGCAGAGATTTCTGTTTCATTATATTAGTAATATTGTAATCAAATACTCCAACGCTCGTATCTAGTTTAAAAGGTATAATTCTCAACAACATACAAATCAAAACGATACATTACCCAACCGTAGAACGACGGTGGAAGAAGGAGTCGCTCTCGAGAAGAAGGAGTCGCTCTCGAGACGAAGAACGCCCAACAAACAGAACTTCACAGCAGCAACGAGCGGACGAAAAGAAGAACTCTTAACCAAACGGAAGTAGAACATCAACCGTAGAACTGACCACGAAAATAGCTTAACTATCGTGCAGAAGAAAACACCCACAGGAAGACCTCAGGAAGAACTCGGACAAGACAAACGCCCGACGGCCGTATTATCAGAGTCTTCCCTGACGCCCCTTTTCCTACATCCTTATATAAGAACCTTCTCCAGCTAGAGGTCTCCCCTCCGCCCAGGAAACCTACCCAAGCATAACCATGGCCCATCCCAGGACCGGTTAGGACTCGGTCATGAGACCCTAACATACCCCCGGACCACAAACAAAGCCTCCCCCAAGCTCATATGGGAAGCTTACCATGGCTTGCCCCAAACTCAGATGGGTGATTGCCATTGTTTACCCCAAACTCAGGATGGTGAGTCAGGACCGCCTTAACCCCTCTGGATTCGTACAGCATATGTACAGATTTCAGACTACGACTACACGTATTATTTTCATCCTTAGTTCACGTTTGGGTCATAACTCATGGCTTAGGCCCCTACCCCTAACTCAGACGGAGGATACCCGTTGCCGCTTCATCCCTTCTGGATCCGCACTGTGTCGAAGGGTCGGTTAAGTCTACGATGTGCGTTTCTGACGAGTGGATCTGTCTCATGCGTTTTCTCGGCACTGACCTAGTCTAGCAATCTGTTTAGCTGTACGTGTCTAAGTTGATCTTTTAGAGCAAAATGTTGGTCGCCAAGTGAATGTCGACGAAAATTTCGCTGGTAGATGTTTCGTCGTTTTTACTTGAAATTTCAATTTGTAAATCATTTCCAATCGCAAATCATATATCGCGTTCGAAACGTTTGTTATACCTTCAGTGTCTGGTTGCATTTAAATCAATTTTTTGGTTGTTTTATTTACTATGAATTCTGATATTTCAAATATTTGTTTTCCAGTGTTAATTTTGCTGCTTGGGCTTATCTAAAATGTCTTAATCTACGCTTAATTCGTGAAAACTGGTTTTTGTGGCTACATGGCTAGGTATGTGCCATGGACTGGTAATTTGGTGCTTGGGCATACCCTAAAGTTAGATATGCTAAGAATGTATTGTTTTAGGTTAGAAATGAGGGTCAAACGCACCACATTTACAATTAGTAGTACTTTCTACTGCATCGCGTAATTCCTATGGCTGGCATGGCCTTGATGTCGCTCTTTTCTTTAACCAGGCGTGGGATTGGTACTACCAGAATTCGAACAGTGACAGAGTTACCACAGGCCATGGACTCCTTGAACCTTCCCTATGCTAAAGTCTGGCAATGCGATTAACAGTGATGTCTCACAATAAGAAATGACGTAATAAATGAAAAGTGACATCTGTGGTCCACTGACTCAGTGGACTCTTTCAAATCCATGCTAAAATCACATTTGTTCACCAGTGCCTATCCCGACTGTTGTTAGTTGTCTTGTAAGGCGCCCTTGTAACGGCATGGCCGTGTTACGGCGCCATATAAATTGTCGTAATTATTATCATCATACGTCAACCACTGGCGTCATACACCAAACAGTGACGTCATACGCTAATAAAAATCAAACAATCAAAATGTTTATTTTGCAACCAATCAAACAGAATAATGAGGTTTACATATTGCAACTCGCCTACCAAAAAGGAGGCCCTATATAAAAGGATAAAGATTCAGTAGGGTTTCATAATACTTAGAGGTCAGTGTTGCGAGATTGTTTATCAGCGCAGTTTGGTTCGAGCAGAGCAGGGAGCGTATCACATGTAACGTCGCTTTAAAAGAGCTGCATAGTTGTCTTTTAGAAGGACTTCTTACATTCCGACTTAGAACTACTGCAGACTGGTCTTTGAGTTCTTCCAGTTTTGTCTACATACTTACTTAACCCTTTGGAGGTGAGGTGGGGTATGACAAACCCCATAGCTATTCTACGCTGCTTTTTCTACGGAAAACGTAGAACCAGCTTGGATTATTTTTGTCTACCTTAGTGAATGTGAAATACTGACACTTTAGGACACTTTCAGGTACTTTTGGACGCCATTTTTAAAATTTCTTGTATATTAAAGTGAAATTATAATTTTTCGTATAAATATTGATTTTAATGAATTAAAAAAAGTAACGGCACAGTGCCGAAAAAATTGTGCGATTATAAGATATTACTGCATATAGTGTTGCATCGATGCAAATGTTCGCAAATGTTACATGTTTCGAGGGCCACGAAGATGCCATTGCAAAGGGCCGCTTTGATTTTGAGCGCCACCACGCTGGCCATATCAATTATGATTGAAAACTGTTATTTGTTCCTGAAAATCACCAGTTTAGCCGATAATTGGTTACATAACTATAGTTTAGCTCACAATTTATGTTATGTAGTTGATATTGCGACTTGCAAGTAATTATATGTATTGGGGTATGTCAGACCCCACCTCACCTCAAACGTTACAGTGCTTCACCTCACCTCCAAAGAGTTAATTACCTGCTTAATTAGTCTTAGACATTTTTGCTGAATTTTGCATCTAAGCAGGATTCTAACCTGTTTCAGACTGTGAAAGGCTGAAATCAATATTATTAACACATGAATATGTATTATTGATAAATCATGTATTATTAATACATAGTATATTAATCAGATATACATGTATTATTAATAATTGTAATTTATTAATTTGCCTTATTTATGTCTTAAAATATTCATATAGTTTTTTTGCAATGTGCACCTCACGAGGTTTTCAGTCTTTCATTTGAGGAATTCAGTATGATCATTTTTCTTGGTTTGTCACCTCAAAGATACAGGTAGCTGTAAAACGAGAAGTCTTTAATCGTTTGCAAAATGAGGCAAGAAGAAACACGGGTGCCTGAAAGCAGGGGGTAGTGAATTCCATAGATGAGCGACAACCAGCATGTGAGAAAACATGGAAACCAAACTTCATTTTGAGTAAGTTGGAATGCGCCGTAGACCAATGGAAGCCTATCTTCAGTTTGTGCAGGTTGGATTAGGCATGAGTGGAAGAATACGTAAGCCAGTAACGTACGCATAGATGAGAAATCATGTTTCGCCGGCATCAAGATGCAAACCGACAACCCCTCGTGGATGGACGAGATGCGATATCGATGCAGCTAACAAAGCAGGGACCCAGAGACTAAAAAGTGTTTTCGGACACAAATTCAGCGGTTTACATTGTCGAGTGCGCAGTTGAGTGTGCCGTTGACTTGTCTGGAGTGTGTTGTATGAATTTTTGAGGGATTAGCTCAAGTCAACTAGGCCTACACACGAGTTCATTCTTTGTGAGTGACTTAACACGAGCTATATTAAATGTCCTCATACATACGTACACACATACTTGCATACATACATACATACATACATACAGACATACATAAATTCTAACATCTAAAGTGTTATTTACCAGTTGAAGTACAGTTTGAGGAAAAGTATGCAGCTGACATCTCTGAGCATTATAGGCACCATACATCAAGGTACTAATCGCCATTAGGCCCTACTGAGTTAAATTCAACACACCAGCTAATGATGTATGTAACCAATCATTTATTTAGAGCATTTTTATACCTCCGCAGCAACTTATATCAGATTTTGGTTCGTTTTCTTACCATATATTTGGCAAGCTAATTCTGTACATAATCTCGTTGAAGCACACAACACTCAACAACTCTGTTGTTCGTTTTTTATGCGTTTAATTTTAATAATAAATTGTTAATAGAGGAAGAAGCGATCTCATGAGTTTTTGTTGTAGATGTTAAGGACGTGTTTTTCGTTGTTCGTTTCTTAGCAGCTAGAGAAGATGTTTGTGCGTAATTTGTATTTTAAGTGTAATAAATAATTATTAAAGTTTGTCGATGTAGATACTTGCATTTAAAACAGTCTTGTCTCAATAAATGAAACTTGATATAGCGCCCCTTCAAGATATCTACTCAGAGGCAGAGACCAGTCTTGTCTCAAAAGCAGGGTGAGAATTGCCGAGGGGATGGGGGGTTCAACCCCTTTAGTCTTTCTTAGGATCCCATAGTAAAGCCTACATTTCACACCAAACTGCACATAAATCAATTTCTAACCCCCACTTTTTACAATTTTCATACTGCTCAAAAGTGCTCGCCTTGAGCTGTGATGAAGAGGCCTATTATATGCCAGTGTTAAATGACTGCTACCCTCTCCAGAGGGTTGCCGTTTAGTAACTTTGAGCAAGTCCTTCACTCACAATTATTGCTCAGCGCCATCGACTGATTCTTGGGCATTAAGATAGCAGCGCTTAATAAATGCATAACACGGAAGGCGCAATAAGAAGTCAACCCCTCTGGCATGACGCAGTGCTTACGAACAAGCTGGTTGCCTGCTCTCAGCTAATTAGTTGCACTTTGTAGATGTTGATATGACGATTTGATTGATCTTATATACATGCCTGGTCTTTTCTGTAGCTCCACAGAAATGTTTTACTTCCCTGACTGCAGTGTTTGTTAGTCCTGAGCGTGAAGAATGAAACCAAATGTGCCCATTCAACACACACACTGGAAAAATGTTATCCCAACGTTGTTCGGCGTTTTCCCAACACTGTTGCAACACTGTCCAGCATTGTTCCACTGTTGTTCAATAATGTTTAACTTGCGACGACTTTGGCCAACGTCAGTGTTGCCCAATGTTGTCAACATTGTCTCAACAATTTTAATAAACGTGACAATGTTGTCCATTATTGAAAAAATATTGTCCAGCGCAGTCTCAGTGAAAGAAGTGTTGGGATTGAACATTGGTTCAATTCAAACTTGTGACATTGTTGTACATTATTGTAACAATGATGTCCACCATTGTTTCAACAGTGTTCAAACTTGTGACATTGTTGAACATTATTGTAACAATGATGTCCACCACTGTTGCAACAGTGTTCAAAATTGTGACAGTGTTGTCCATTATTGTGACAATGTTGTCCAACATTGCCCCAGCATTGTCCAAAATTGTCTCAACATTCAACATTGTTCCAATGTGAATACTTGGCTGGGAGTTGCACTGGAAAGTCTTTTCATGACTACAAAACAGTCTGACTTATGTTCTATCAATTCTGATCTCTGGCCTGTGGACAGATCACTAAGGTCTCCAGATATCATTGGACGATGAATGCAGGAGTTCAGAAATGAGGGTCTGACATTTTAATGGGGTTGAGGTCTTGTGTGGTTTAACACTTGTAAGAAGTTTTGGGATTGAGCGAATGCTTTCGCGGGATTATTGCGATGACCATTTTTTTACTCGTTTCTTTCCTTGTTTATGTGATTTGTTATTGTATCAACCTTACGCTCTTGACTTTTCCCAGCCTTTGTCCGATGTTGGCACATTTTGTCCGATATTGGCCCTTTTTATCCATCTAGTTTAACTTGCGGGAATCTTGCTTGCTTGATTGATTGATTGATTGAGCCACAGGCTAAAAAGTCAAATCTTGCGACGACTAGTTCGATCACTTACAATCATTCAATCGTCGTGAAACTTGGCAGATAGACTCGCCCTCGCACACACTTCATTCTATCAAAATTTCAGCTCCCCAAAAAGGCTAGCTTATAGAATCGGGGACTCAACTTTTTCGAATCGGGGAATCCCCTTTTCCGATACGCAGCGTTGCCATTGGCCAGCGTTGCCATTGGCTGCAACAGAAACGGGCGCGCTGCATCATTAAACGGACGCTATGTTGTAAAATGAACGCGGACTATATATTTGTAGAGGTAACTGCTTCATAAGACGCATTATAGGATACTAGATGGATATAGTAAAAACTTTGTTTTTACGGGCTGTATTTTATTTATTATCCATCTAGTTTAACTTGCGGGAATCTTGATTGCTTGCTTGCTTGATTGAGCCACAGGCTAAAAAGTCAAATCTTGCGACGACTAGTTCGATCACTTACAATCATTCAATCGTCGTGAAACTTGGCAGATAGACTCGCCCTCGCACACACTTCATTCTATCAAAATTTCAGCTCCCCCACAAAACCCTAGCTTATAGAATCGGGGACTCAACTTTTCGAATCGGGGAATCCCCTTTCCGATACGCAGCGTTGCGATTGGCCAGCGTTGCCATTGGTCGCAACAGAAACGGGTGCGCTGCCTCATTAAACGCATGCTATGTCGTAAAATGAACGCGGACTATATATTTGTAGAGGTAACTGCTTCGTAAGACGCATTATAGGATACTAGATGGATATAGTAAAAACTTTGTTTTTACGGGCTGTATTTTATCCGATGTTGGCACATTTTGTCTGATGTTGGCAAATTTTTTCCAAAATTGGCCAATTTTGTCACATGTTGGCACATTTTGTCTGATCTTTTCACAGTTTGTGTTATAGGCGTGCTTGCACATTTTGTCCGTTGTTGGCATACTATGTCTGATGTTAACACATTTTGTCTGATGTTGGTACATTTGTCCGATGTTAGCACATTTTGTCCGAGGATGGCATATTTTGTCCGATGTTAGCACATTTAGCATCGCAGCCTTGGTTTAGTTGTCCATTACTTTAACTTTCCTATTTTCATTCACATTTCAGTATTACAATAGCCATTTTCTAATGGACGTTTTCTGTGGACAGCTCTTGCGGTTTGGGGTAGGGAACTCTGTGACATGACCCAAAGAAAACGAAATGGGGCATGGCCCGATTATCTCCCAGATTGGTTCGTGCCAGATGTGAAGATTCTCTGAGATCATGTAGAACTTTCGATAAGTTAAGTTGATCTTCTGATGTGCTTTGAATAAACGCCGCTTTTCGTATTTACGTTGCTAAGATTAGATTCGAAAAACTTGATTAAACATTTTGATTGTTTGATTTTTATTAGCGTATGACGTCACTGTTTGGTGTATGACGCCAGTGGTTGACGTATGATGTCACTTTTCAATTATCACGTCATTTCTTATTGTGAGACATCACTGTTAATCGAGTTGCCAGACTTTAGCACAGGGAAGGCTCAAGGAGTCCATGGCCTGTGGTAACTCTGCCACTGTTCGAATTCTGGTGGTACCAATCCCAGGCCTGGTTAAAGGAAAAGGGCGACATCAAGGCCAAGGCAGCCATAGGAATTACGCGATGCAGTAGAAAGTACTACTAATTTTAAATGTGGTGCTTTTGTCCCTCGTTTCTAACCTAAAGGAATACATTCTTAGCATATCTAACTTTAGGCTATGCCCAATTACCAAATTACCAGTCCATGGCACATACCTAACCATGTAGCCACAAAACCAGTTTTCACGAAAGCGTAGATTAAGACATTTTAGATAAGCACAAGCAGCAAAATTAACACAGTATAGTGGAAAAGATCAGACCGAGTAAAACCTATTTCCATACATATTAATGAAATTAAACGCTTTCAACCGACTTTGGTAAATTTTATACGGATAGACTGAACGAAAATGATCACGTTACTCGTTAGGCCTACTCTCTGCTTCTCTCTGCTTCCGTCAGGTGTGAGCCGATAACTGCCGACGATGAGTTTCGAGGAAGATTTCTTCATCCCGTTCTGTCTCTGATTGTGTAAGTGGTAGTTCTCATCAGCCTATTAATTCCTTGCGCTTTTACATCTTTCACATTGTCCGTCCATGTAGGTCAAACGTCTTTCTGTGTGTACCCCGGCTCCGTATATTCCCTCCACGTGCCCATAAAGTACTCTGGCCGGTATAATCTCCTGTTTTCCATTCTTGCTACATGTCCAAAACAGGATAGTCTTCTTTTTTGTGTTCTTCCAACAGCGTCTCCGTCTGACACAACTCCTTCCGCCTCGTTACGAATCCTGTCTTGTCTGGTTCTAGTCAGCATGATTATAGGCCTATTTTCTTAGCCAAATCATTTCCACCACAAAGGAAACAACCACCTTCGTTCTTCTTCCGTATGAACCAACATCGGATTTATGTAACAGCACTGGAGTGACAAATGTTTCATACAATTTTAATTTTGCTCTTGCTCGTAGCCTACTCAACGTCTTATTCAATCTGCCGTATATCGCATGTGCCAGATCAATCCTGCGTTTTCATGTCATTTTTACGGTGATCATCTTCCATTATTAAACATTGTGAGTTGCTCCAGTTCTTAATTATTTAGCCTAGTCTCACTCTAAGCTCTTCATGTCGGTTTCCAATAGTCAATGTCTTGATTGTTTTCACATTTATTCCTATAGTCCAAGGCTTTTAGTGGCTTCGTCAATTCTTGTATACGCCTATCTGTCTGTAGGCCTATCTGCCATCAAGTCAGCGTCGTCAGCGATACGAAATATGCATGTTACACTTGCGGTAAATAATAGTTACCTGCTAATTAAAGAGATTCATATGCAAGCAACAAAGAACACATATATATATATACAGGGTGGGCCAGTATAAATGAACGGACTTTGCATGCATATAACGCCGCCAAATGTTGTACGTTATTTATACTTAATGCGTGAAATTAAAGATATTTCATTATAGTATTACGATTCACACACATTTGTTATTGTAGCTTTAGCCTACATGATGTAGATCGTGACATAACAACAGTCATCGTTTTGCAGTAACTATAGCTAACTAAAAAATTCATGACAATTTTTATAGTAACTACACAAAAAAATTAAATCATATAGCCAGAAATTTGCACTGCACAGCCAAATTAATTATTAATTAGGAGAAAAGCTGTTGCAGTCTTTTCTAATCAAATGAATATTCAATAAATCTACCACGCGCAGCAGACGCGCTACAACAGGGACACACGAGCAATGTTAGTGGTGCCTACCGATTCGCGTCGTTTACGACGCGAAGTTCCTGTTTCATCAATTTTCCGTATCAGACGATTCAACGTATTTTTATTTGATCCTCTGTTAGGAAACTCTTTAATCATTTGAAACGCATCAAATTCCCTTATCAGTTCGCAAAATTCGGATCAAAACTTGATCATCGTCTGTCAACGGCGCCATATTTCGTCATTAATGACAACAAAATATGGTAGCTAGCGCTGTTCCAAACATATCTTTAAAATTTAAACTAGTACCAGTTCGAATTTTTCAAGGCTAATACTAGAGTGAAATATCTTTAATTTCACGCATCAAGTATAAATAACTTACGAAAATTGGCGGAGTTATATGCATGCAAAGTTGGTTCATTTATGCTGGCCCACCCTGTATATATGTTGAGCTTTATTAACCTTATAGCGCACACATCGATGAAACTTCCATGAATAGCTGCGTTGATACAAATAGTCAAATCTCATATAATTCTTATTACTCAGCAAACCACCCCTCTACTAGTCCGTCGGCTTATGTAAAAAATGAAAAATATTTGGTAGAATCTTGGCAACGACGCTTAAATTCATGACATGATGGTTCTGAAGCAGAAAAATGTTGTGCCCAATTTTTTTTTCATGGTTTACACCTCCCGGCAGCCACTTTCCAAAATTACCGACCGAAATTGAGATTTTTCAATATCTCAGCTTCTAGTTCATTTAGAATCGTGATCTTGGTGTCTAAGCATGGATATGTAAGGGAAAGGATTCCAATAGAACTAATTGCATACACTTATCTACACGTAATCGGCAGCCATTTTCCAAAATGGCCGATAAAAGAGATTTTTCAATAACCTCAGCATCTAGTTTGCTTAGTATCATAATCTTGATGTCTAAACATAAATATTTAGGGGCAAGAATTCCAATAGAACAAATAACAAACACTTTTCTACACGAGATTTGCAGCCATGGACGTCATTTGGGGTGAAGGTGAGGATTTCCCCTTTGTTTGAAAATCAGCTGTGATAGGCTCGTTATACTGTTTTCATAATGAGATGGTAGCTCCAGTACTTTTAGAAAGAAAGACACCTCTGCCTCTCTGCATAGGAATACTGATCCACAGTAAAGCTCACAAGAAAGAATTGGTGGATTGCCTGTTTGAACTTGGACTATGCAATGCATCTCCTATGATTGTGTTCTGAGTATTTTCACAACTCTGGGTTATATTACCTATCATAACTTTGAGATGAAGAAAGCAATCCACCAGCTTCTTCTTGTGAGTTTTACTGTGGATCAGCACTCCTAGTTATTCTGGGAAATGTGAAATGATCATGTTTTTCAAATGCCATAGTCTTGTACCCTGACTGCAA
>JACEVL010000002.1:418977-488977 GCA_020284085.1 Aporrectodea caliginosa | reverse complement strand
AGAGAAATAAGAGTAGCAGACACGTTCTGTGTTGACTGCAAACAGAAGTATTGCGCAGAATGCTGCAGACAACATAGAAAATTTAAATTGAATCAGAATCATAAATTGATAGAAATTAATGACCAAGACAGTGGCCAAAATTTGATGATCGATTTGGCATCAAATGTTTGTGAACCACATGGCCAAATGGTTCTTGATGTATATTGTGTTGATTGCAAAGCAATTGTTTGTGCCATCTGCTTCATTAACCAGCATAATGGTCATAAAGGTTCTCATGTTAGCGAATATAGGAAACAGATCGAAAGCAGCATTCAAGCGATGAATGAATGTAGATCAGTAGCTCAGATGAAGCAGGCAGAGTTCCGGGGAATGAAGGAAATCATACAGGAAAGAGTGCAACAATTAGAATGTGATGTAGCAGATAGAAAGGCTGTACTGAAACAGTTGATAGATAAGTTGATAGATGAGCATGAAGCCTCTCTTTTGCAAGGTCTATTTTTGACAAGAGAAATCAAATTGAAAGAAATCCAAATGGAAACAGATGATATTGATGCATATCTATCTTGCTTAGAAACTTACAATTCTTATTGTCGGAAGATAATGGCTAAAGGATCAGCTAGTGACATCTGTCGCGCGTTTTCCGACTTATCGGCTAGAACGGTGGAGTTGCAACAACAATGCCAATCCATGATTGAAAGAGAAATTCAGTCCATCAAATTCCTCTTCAGAAAAAGAGAAGCCGTTGAATTTCTGGTGGAAAGCTGTGCGAACTTCATTGGTGAAATTGAAGGTAAGTGGTTTTATTTGGAAGCAGTTTCAGAAGCTTAGGCCTACTTAATTCGAGTGTAGAAATTAGCATCTCCCTAGGCCTATTATTTATCATAATATTTTTTGGTTAAGAACAGAATTCTCACAGTGCATCTCCTAATCTGGTGCAACAGAAATACACGTGATCCATAGACTTGAGGATAATCTATTTTTATATGTCAATCTTTTTTGCCAATAGAAAATATTAAAAAACAGGGATTATACATTCTCAAGACAGCAGGCCTGCCTGTACTATACTAATTCGAAACAAGACATAGTCAAAGTTTCATTACTACAAATATTACTATGTGCTTATACAATAGGCATAGGAGATGACAAAAACAATTTACAACAGTGTCCCCTATAAATGGACCTCTTCGAAAGAGTCTTCTTCTTCTTGACAGCCGGCACAACGCTCGTTCTAGTGAACACGCATACTTTATGCAGCGGTCGATGTGGGAAACAAGAGGTATGGATATAAGAACCATTCCGCTTCCTTACCGTTACAGATTTCTCACCTGGAGAAGAACCGGTATGCTTTGAGCCGGCCAGGAGAGGTGTCAGTATAGCATTCCGTTTCATACCGTCACACCGAATCGTCAAACCCAGTGAATTTTTAGAGTTACTAAAACATTTTGGACTCGTTCAGCATGTTAAAGAGATCACACACCGTCAAGGAAGTATCTAGGACTTAATTATTACTACTGATGACACTACTGTACATGAACTTCATGTGCAGCCTCCGACCATTTCTGACCATTCGCTAATTAATTTCATACTTCCGACTCTCCATTCACTGCCTCTTCATACGATCCGAATGATACGTGGCGGGATGTCGCTCGAATACGGTAGGCCCTACATGCATGGCTTTCAGCAGGGCTATTCAGGACTCATCGCTCTCGCTAGAACGGTTACATCTCGATGCACTCTCCATTGATGACCTCTTCCACCTTTTTTTCACCCTGCTACAATGACTCAACTACTCAACCAAATGCTACCACTACGGAAAGTCCGCACTCGGCATAGACCGCTTGCATAATGGTTTGGTGGCGAGTGCCATAGACTTCGTCGACGCACTCGTTATTATGAAAGACTATATCGGCGATCTCGTGACCCTAGCGATCGCTGCGAGTGGGTGGCCCAACTTCGATCACTATACCGCTTATATCGTCAGAAAGAGGCAGGCCACTGAAAAAGCCTCGTCAAGAGGCATAAGGCCAACTAGTGGAGGCGCCAGAATTTCATGTTTGGGGCTAAAGCCCAAGCCCTTCCTTTTCCCTCCTCCCTGTGATTTGCAGTGATTTCCAGCTTTTTGGAGGGCTGAGCCGCATTTAGGGGGGCTAAGCTATATCCCCCTCTGGGCCCGCCACTGAGGACAACCCTAACGTCTCTGGTATTCAATCTCACGGCCTACTGGGCAAGGCAAACCCTCGCCCGTTCCTTCGGCTTTCTCTGCAGACGATTTCCTACAAATGATGACACAGAAGATTGACAACCTTCGAGCGAAGACAGCTGACGCGCCTCCTCGGCAATATTCCACAAAGTTTATGCACGGACTAAAACCCGACAGTTTTCAATTTCTTATCATGGACCCTGTGTATGGAATTCTCTGCCGATTCCTTTGACTAATGTAACTTTAGCAATATTTAAAATGAAACTTAAACAGTATCTTATTGAACTGGAATAAATAAACTATAATGGATGTAGAAAACCACTGAAGACACTATGGCTGCTACTGATCATCTGTTCTACCTATACTTAGAAAAATTAAGGAAAATGGGGTTCCCTGGCAGCGGAGCATTAGTGCTCCTTTAGGGATAACCCTTTGACACTAGGAAACCGATTGTTTTATGGTAGACAACATTGCTGCATATTATAATATTGATAATTGGACTGAAGTGATTATGTACTGCTAGATTTGTTTTTGTGTTTGTACTTGGTGTCAATAAAAGTGTTGAATTGAAAAAGTGTTGAATTGAATTGAATTGAATTGAAAATTGAATTGAATTCACACACGGATAACACTTCTGATGGTTTCCGCCCAATTCTTGAAACGGAACTTCGTAAAAAAAATTGGATCTTCAAGCAAAAAATCGTGTGAACTTGTCCCTCTTCCCCCATCTGTCATGGTTATCATTTTAGATGATTTAGCTCCTTTTCTGTTTTATGTATTTTACAGGTCACTCACTGAAGGTTATCTACCTGCCTCCCAAAAGCGGGCAATCGTTTTCCCGACTCTGAAGAAACAAAATCTAGACCAAATTGCCTGTCAAAATTACAAAGACTCAGTTGATCTGGTTTGGAACTAGACAACAGATTTCCAAACTTGACTTTCAATTACTGACTGAGAAATTTCCTGCCTACACATACTCTTCTAGTGTCCGTGACCTGGGTATCACGCTTGACTCCTCCCCCACGTTCACGGAGCACATATCTTACCTGACTCGTTCCTGCTTCTTTCAACTGAGGCGGCTCGGAGCCATCAGATGATCGGTCTCTTCCTCTGTCTTTACTATCATAGTTCACGCGTTTATCTGTTCCCGATTAGACTACTGCAACGCACTTCTGATGGGCCTCCCTAAGCAGCGTCTTTCCCCCTTCAATCGGTCTTAAGTGCATCAGATAATTATCTCGTAGCCCGACTCCCTCGCTTTGCGCATATCTATGCATGCATATATGCTTGATGTCTTGCACTGGTTTCCTATCACTGCGCGCATCCACTATAAGATCCTCTTTCTAGTCTCCAAGGTGCTGCTGAGCAGTGCCCCAGAGCAGCTTTCTGGGTATATGCGAAGGCCGTTATCTCCTTCCTTGCGCTCTGCTGATTGTCTTGATATTTTTGTTCCTAGGACAAGGACTGCCTTGGCTCAACGCCGGGCATTTGCTGTGGTTGGTCCCTCTACTATGGAATGACCTTCCCCTCACTAAGGACTAAACTAATGACTGGTTTCCTCTTTGGTCTCTCGTTCTTTAAAGACGTTTCCTTTCCCCGGGGTTTTCGTGCTGAGAGCGCCTCTGAATAGTTATTCTGAGAGAGGAGCTATATAAACCTTTAGATACGATACGATACGATAAATTATTGAGGTGCTTCTTGTGTTTCATCAAGCTTGCGCCGTCGAGTCTCTGCTTCAGTTTGGATCGTTTGTGGTTAAATCACAAATGGGGCCGCAGCAGGGTGGCCCTATGTGCCCTCTGCTCTTCGGTCTTCCCCTACAGCCGACCCTTCAGTCACTAGGCTCAGATTTTCGTCTGGGCTATTTGGACGACTTGTCTTTGGGTGGCAGAATGGAGGAAGTAAGACACGACCTGTCCTTGATTGCTGACTTAGAGCAGACACTGGGCCTCCGGCTCAAGCGGAGGAAGAACAGACAGAGGAAACCTTCAGTGACTTTCAGCGGGTGTTCCGTACTCTAATGTTAGCTTCAAAGGGACGCGGACGTCGGGGTGAACAGGCGAAAGAGCGAAATAACGCAATGAGGCATGGGCTCAGTTTCTGCTAATTGCGCAAATTGACCAGTCAATGTTATGAGACTTTCAGTTTTGCGACAGATCTTGACCAGTGAAGGTGAGCAAGTCTGTGGTTCTAGATGAATTTTGTTGGATAAACAAGTATTAAAAAATGCACGGCAAATTTATTTGCAGCTATATAAAATATAAATATTCGTTTCACTGAGAAAACATTGTGACAAAAACGCAGGAATGCTAACTTCTTCTTGTGGTTCCCTGCCTCGTAGGCAGGTTCAAATGTTCGACGTCGCCACTCCTCTCGTTGTTGGGCTCTTCTTTCAGCTTTCTTTAACCGTTTGTCATCATCCAATCCAGCATCATCTGTCTTGGTCTTCCTCTTGTCTTTCTCCCCGCCTTTTTTCCTTCAGTGACCATTCTTAGTAGTGAGTCTCCTCTCAGCGTGTGCCCGATCCATTTCCTTTGCCTCTCTCTTATTGTGCGTATAAGGACTCCTTCTTCTCCAATTGTTCCCATCACCTCTTCATTTGTTATATGTTCTGTCCAGCTGATTTTTTCAATTCTTCTCCATGTCCACATTTCGAAAGCTTCCAGTCTTCTTATATCCGCTTGTATCATTGTCCATGTCTCTGACCCATACAGCACCACACTCCATATTAGTGTCTTTATCATTCTTATCATCAGATTCCTGTTTAGTTTCCTCTCAGTAATTCTCTCCTGTTTGAGAATGCATCCTTTCCTATTACTATCCTTCTTTTAATTTCTCTGTGGCATTTGGCATCTGTCGTGATCATACTCCCTAGGTAGCAGAATTTTTGACTTGCTCTATCGGTTTTCCTCCAATGTGTATTCTGACTACAGTTTCCTTTCCTTTACTTATCTTTAATACCTTTGTCTTTTTTATGTTAATCTTCATCCCGTATTCGGTTGATGTTGTGTTTAGCCTATCCATCATTGCTTGTAGTCCTTTCTGGTTTCTCGTCAACATCTGCAAATCTTAATGCCTTGATCCATCTTCCACTAACCTTTATCCCCTCCTCCATATCCTCTGCTGCTTCTCTGACAAGCTCTTCTATATAGATGTTAAATAGTAATGGTGACAGTGGGCAACCTTGTCTCACACCTCATCCAACATTTTCTGGTTCCGAGTACTCTCCATCTATTCTAATTCGCATCTTTTGTCCCATGTATAAGTTTCCTATCAATCTTCTGTCTCTTCAATCTATTCTCATTCGCCTCAATGCATATATATATATATATATATTATAGAGGAATGCAAACATGGAGTTTAAAATGTAAAAGAAGGGTCAATATTCTTGAAGTCAAAGGTGATTTCTTTTGAGAAAGCAGTTAATTTTGACGGATAGCAGCGACTTTGTCGATATTGTTTAGTATCATTAAACGGTTTTTAAGTCGTAGAATCTGCTTGATTTCTGGCGTAACATATAAGCAGTTTTGTCGCTCTTCTTTTATGTCACTCTGATGAACCGATTCCGTGGTGACACTACAATTTTCCACATTGGCCAATAACCAAGCCAATATATAAAATGAGCCAAGGGAGAGTAGAGATGATTAAGTGTTGCTGCAATGAAAAACAAATAGATTATCTGAAAGTAGTCTGAACTGATAAAATAGAGTTAAAATTCTAATAGTCTTAAGATGGAAGAGTAGCGTACAGGATATTCATTCGCATCCTTTCATGCATAAGTATTTCAAAAGCCTTAGAGCGGAAAGACATTAATGAAATTGACCTGTAATTACATGTAGTAACATCTTCGTCATCTTCTGGTTTAACTGTTTGTTTCACTTTAGCAATTTTTAGCATGAAGGAGCAATTCACAATTTAAAGTGTTTGTCCGAGGAAACTACTGAACAATATGTAACGTGAAACTAGCTAGGCCTATAGGCAAAATGCTATATTATAGGTGCCTACTATTATTGTGTGCAATGCAAAGCGTGTGTACCGCATTAACATTTTGGCTGGTGACGTAGGGCAGGTTGCCAAAAAACGTGTCAATAGAGACTTCCACGTGGAATTCCACTAGATAATGGCCATGACTAGTCCTTGCCTCGCATCTCTGCTTCCATTAATATTAATGGAATCAATAATATATCCCAAAGTACCCATCTTCGCAGGTAGCCTAATCTAAGAACACCATGTTTTTCTAAGATCTTATTTACATTTGAATATTTCGTAATTAAAAATCAGCAAATGTTGTTGTTACAGAGAACAGCGAGAAGAGTTTTAAACTTCAAGAGTTTCTAAAACAAGAACAACACGAGAAAGAACAGCTCATGATCGTGCAAGCGAAAGAAACACAACGATTACTCGGTAAGCCTACAGAGGTTACCAAGTGTAATTTAATGGCGGCTCACAGAAAGTCTAAGAGCCGACTATGGTATTATTTCCTAACGCTGTACTTTAAATTTGTCCAATTTATTCGAGAAGTTAGTGCATGAACTATTACAGTTATTTTGTAGTAAGCTTATAGGCCGATGGTTAGATTCTATTTCATGATGCCTTTGACAATTTAAAGTACAGCGTTAGGAAATAATATAATAAGGATCCTGAGTGGCCGGTTGGTAGCCTGCTCTCAGCGCCGGCGCCCCGGGTTCGCTTCCCGGTCGGGTCGGTTTATCAGAGATTAATTTCTCGGATCTTTACTGCGGGTGGCTCGGTCGCATTATAAACGTGGAGTACAATACAACACACAATACAACACATCACAATACAACTGGGGCGCGGTGGTTTGGGGGTATGTTCGGTGCCTTGCAGCTGGAGGGTTGCGGGTTCGAATCCACCTCAAAGGCGCCGTGTAGGGACCCTGGGCAAGTCCTTCACTCGCTATTGCTCATGCGCTTCGGCGTGAAACTCCGATTCAGCGTTCGCGCAGTAGTCGGGAGCGCCTCTGAATGGGAAATCTGGTAGGGGCGCTATAACAAGTGTTCAAATACAATACAATACAATACAGTACACGGTAGACCATGATATTCTCCTGCGTCGCCTTTCTATTTCCTTTGGTATCTCTTCCTTACCTCTTCAGTGGCTTTCTTCATACCTATCTGATCACTCTTCGTCTACTGTCTTCCACTCGTCGCGTTCCCCTTGGATCCCCGTACCTATTGGCCTTCCCCAGGGTTCTGTGCTCGGTCCTCTTCTCTATATCCTCTTTACTTCTGACCTTGAATCTGTTCTCGCTTCCAGTGCTCTTTCTAGCCACTCATACGCTGATGACCTTCAGTCTTACTTGCATTGTTCTGTAAGGGATGCTTTGAGTGCTGTTCGCTCGATGTCTCGTGCAACTACCTGCCTGGCGTTCTTCCAATCGCCTGAGACTATATCCTCTTAAACCCCAGTTCATATGGCTGGGTACTCGCCAGCAGCTGGCAAAACTTGACCTGAACCTTCTTGCAGCTGAATTTCCTCTAATATCATTCTCTACCTATGTACGAGACCTTGGTGTCATTCTTGATCAGGAACTAACCTTTACCAAACACCTCTCAAGCAGTATACATTTTCCTTAATACATCATACATGCATCATACACTACACTGGCTTCCCCTCCGGCAGCGTATCCTATATCGGCTTTGCTCTCTTGTCTGGCAAAGCGTCTTGGGTTCAGCTCCTCGCTACTTGTGCACCATCTTCACTCTCTCTTCTTCTCTTAAGGGTCGCTCAGCCCTCCGTTCCTCTTCTCGGGGTGACTTCTTGGTTCCACATGCCCGCACTGCTACTATGCAGCGCCGAGCATTCTCTGTTGTTGGTCCAACAGCATGGAATGTCTTGCCATCTTTCCTTCGGTTATCTCCTCGCATTCACTCGGCTTCCCTCTACGCCCAATTGAAGACTTTTCTGTATGATCAGGCCTGGCTTGGGAGCGCCTCTGAGTAGAGCCCTTGAAGAGGCGCTATATAAATTGTATGATTGATTGATTGATTGATGGCTAGGGTATAAATATAGACGAAGTAGGCATAAGTGGGTGCACTGCGGTCTTGGCCTTTACAAGTGATAACTACCGTCTTTAACTCAAACTATAGATTTTTGTTCAAACATACAGAACTTTTAAACGTGAAGGTAAACCAACCGTGTATTTAGGCTATGCGTACTGTTGCTTGCGTGAAGTGGACGACGCATTTTCGATAGGGATGAACCGATTAATCGGTCGGAAATCGGTTCGGGTCGGATTTCGCACCAATCGATATTGATCGGGATCGGCGCATTCTAGGGTTACCGATCCAAATACCAAAAATATAATATTTTTGACCAAAAGCAATTTCTTCTTTCATTAATACAAAAATAGCAACTTGTTTTGGCGACCTCCTACGGTAAAATTTAATCTTAAATTTTGAAAGTCCGTAAAAAATAATGAAATTGTGAGACGACGCATCTTCAAAATGGCGGACTGTCTGGCTTTTAGTAAAAAAAGAGTGCTTAGAACCAAATTAAAGTGAATATTGCCGATTAATCGGATTGGAATCGGTGAAAAAGGAGGCCACCTAATCGGAGTGGAAATGCGCAAAAAAGTCATTCGGTCCTTCCCAAAGTTTCGAAAACATTGGTGTTTCATAGTCTGTTAGTCGATGCATCTGACGCACTCAGTGTCATTTTACATGTATATACCTTTGTCTATTTGTAACTGTCTAAGTATCATTAAGTAGGTTAATTCTCTTTAACTCGCACTTATAGGCGTACGTTTAAATGATAATATCATCGCCTTCGCGACCTTCTGCCTGTTTCCAATTTTACCGGTTTGTGGCATTTTACAATAATTTAGGCAACTCTCAAATAAAAATCATAAAGTATGAATATAGGCGGTTGTACCGGCTTATCAAATTTATTGTTGATTTAAATAATTAATTAACATGATAGATCTTGGTATAAGCTAGTTGATTTACACTGGCGTATAATTAAAAAGAGTGGCGCTATGTGAATAAGCTGGTTTGGCTGCGTTTGGCTGTCGAGTGGCGCTTTAGAAGTTTGGAGATTACGGCTACGTTCTGTTTTCGTTTTCATTTTATTTGGTTACGTTTTAATATTCTCACTGAAGTTGGATAACATAAGCATAAGATTAAGGAAATGTATCCTGCTTGATAATTTCGGTTAAATTCTCACTCAGACTACCAAGGGGTGGGTGATTGCCACCCCCTACGTTTTTCTGCATCACAAACTTGTTTCATATGGAATATAATTTTGACATTTTGAGTAGCTGTAGGAGGTCCATTTGCGCACATTTTTAGTTATAAATTGTGATGGTATCCCATGCCATAAAATGTTATACCCAAAATAGCCGAGGTATACCAGGTACCAGTGGGCGGATGGTATCCACCCACCGCTGAGTTTGTCGACTATAGCGTATTCATTATTCTTTATGAAATAATCCAAACTATGTCATTCTCTAGAGGGAATGTAGGGCTACATTTGCTTGCCTACGTATTTGTCTTTTGAAAACCGGAAGTGATCATAATAAATAATAATACTTTTTCTCTATGTGAAAATGGCTGATACAAATACACAGCGTAAACCGATATTTCTACGTAAACGTTTGTCAGTAGCTAAACCTTGGAACTTACATTTGCTGAAGCAGGTAGTGAAGATGAAGTGTGAAATGATAATAATTAGTGCATATGACAGTGATGAAGATATTGTACCAGATGAACCAACGTCTGAGATGGAAGATAGTGTAGTAACTGTTGAAAATATCAGTACCGACAAATTACAATGACATGTACGCCGACGAATCATTCTTTCAGAGCTTGACAAGACTCTCGAATATGAAAGAACGAGTCAGCGACGGCAGTGGTTTGAACATTGCAGTTCAATGAGCAAGGCGGGTCATATGCTAAACGCACCAGTTGGAAGTCTGCCTCAGTCCACTGCAGTTGCTAGTAGCAAATTGTGAAAGTGTGCCATCTGCATACAGGTTGGGTACGGGATGGGCTATAAACAGTCGAAGCAGAATGCTAACAAAGTAAAGCAGTGCTGTGAAGTGTGCAAGAGGCCGGTTTGCAGGAAGCATTAGCACAAAACAACGGGTATAACTTGCAATAACTGCAAGGACTAGGCTACTGACTTATTTGACTGCCGGAAACAACAAAATAAAATTTCCTGTTTCATGTTCACATAGCAGCATTCCTTTAGATTTCGCCTGCAACTAAAAAAGACTGAACTAGTTTGAATTGTTGCAAATTAAGCTCATTATATTAAAAATATTCTTAGACACATAGTTCAGTTTCAAAAACACACATCATCTTTTATTTGTTTATACAACAAGAACAAGTTGCGCGAAATAACAAAATATCGATAATTATGGACCGGTTCCGTTGTTCAAAATTATATAATTTCGAAGTGCATTTATATATTTTGCAACTAAATATAAATTTTGGCCAGAAATGAATGCTGAATCAATTGCTCTATCACAAGAAGCTGGTTTGCAGGAAGCATTAGCACAAAACAACGGGTATAACTTGCAATAACTGCAAGGACTACTGACATATTTGACTGCCGGGAACAATAAAATAAATTCCTGTTTCATATTGACATAGCTGCATGCCTTTAGATTTCGCCTGCAACTAAAACAGACTGAACTAGTTTGAATTGTTGCAAATTAAGCTCATTATATTTAAAACATTCTTGGACACATAGTTCAGTTTCAAAAAACACAAACCATCTTTTATTTGTTTCTCCAACAAGTACAAGTTGCGCGAAATAACATAAAATATCGATAGCCTAATTATGGACCGGTTCCGTTGTTCAAAATTATATAATTTCGAAGTGCATTCATATATTTTGCAACTAAATATAAATTTTGGCCAGAAATGAATGCTGAATCAATTGCTCTATCACTAGATATGATATTTGAGACCAGACACGAAATCCGCGAAGGGGGTGGTAACCACCCACCCCTTGGTAGCCGATGTCGCAAAAAAGCTTGGTAGCCTGAAGGTTAAAGGTGAAGTGAAGTTATCTATTTGCCAACACTGAGCTGTTAACAGAACAGGAATCAGCCATAGGCCTATTACTCAGATGACTATCTCGGTCCAAAGATGAAGTGAAGCTCTATATTAGCGACACTGATCTCTTAATGTAGCCTAAACGGAGTCGGCGATATTATTCAGATGACGGCCATTGAAACAACTGGACCGATCAACTTGGAGCATGCTTCCTCCTCACATAGGCCTACGTCCACGAGACTACGACTCTATTACAAAATTCTCCATGCCTTCCTAATTGATGTGACTTAACTAACCCACACTGCCGGATATTCTTTTTAGTGATAGTTAAGGTTTTCTTTTTTACTTTAAGGTTCTTGGAATATAGTTGATCATTCATTTAGTACTGTACTGTTATACGAGACTTGTTGTTGTGCTGTTAGTCAAGGCTGTGGTTGTGCTGTCTATACTTCAGAGTCTTGGAATTTTATTATAGGTGTCCCTAGTTAGCGGGATCTTTATCCCTTCTGGGACTCCACTTGCTGCGAATCTTGATACATCATGTTGGAATTTTCTGTGCCTTGATACGTCCTCAATAAAAACGCTTTGACTGATTTATTAATATATAAAATATTTTAAGTGAAGAGTTTGCGATTCAGAATAAATAAACTGAAGAGCGGTTGGTAGTTGCTAACCGGTGTCACGTGATCAAACATATCAGGTGAGTTTCCATATCGACAGAGGACGCTAGCGAATAGGCGCGCTTGAAAGGCAGTCTTGAAATATCGAGCAAGGAGTTCGATCAGTTGGTGTATCCAACGAGAGGTTAGAGGCGAAGAAACCTTTTTATAACGATATATATCGGTGGATTTATGCTTTTGAAGTCTATGCACTTGGTCATCATTAGGCCTAGGCCTACTCATCAAGTCATTGCATCGTTTCACGTTGTGAAAGCGAAAGAGTAAGATCGTCAGCGATTGAAAGACCGTTGAGGTGATCAAAACCTGTTTTAAGCATACCGCTGTGGTGGGACGATTGTAAATCGCTATCTACGAAACGTTTCATTTGTTCTGAGAAGCGATACGATGGATTGTATAAGACCTCGTTCAACTACTTAAGACCTACATGTGAGCGATATGGATTTACCTAGTTGCGGTCAATTGGTGAGCTGACGATTTCTGTACACCTATTCAGTAGGCTACCGATCTAGAGTATCAGAAATCCAATGATCTTCCAAACAAATTCTCAAGATTGGCCAAAGTGTACCAAAAAGGGCAAATTATTGAAAAGGAAAACGTTGTGAAATGCGTTTTAACAATCACAATTGTTCACAAGAAGCCCGAGTTACGAATTGGCGAAGAATAACCGGAGCATAACATTGAATTTAAAAATTACAATGGTTACAAGTTACAATAATAAAAAAACGTCTTTCAGACATTGAGCGAGTTTGTTTCTAATCTGATTCGCTGCCACGGTTGGAATATGGTAAAAACTAGTCTGTAGACCTTAGAATAAAATCCAAAGATTGCTACGCAAACTCCCCAGATCCGAAGTCAACCCCAAACCCCAAGACCTTGGGAAAATCCCAGGGAGTGGTAGCATTGAACCTGCATCTTGACGTCGAAAGAAGATGATATTGCGACACTTTCGCCCAGAATTGAACACATAAGATATGCAAGGAACTGAAACCGCATTCTACGCACTTCCTCCGCTGTTCACGGACAGGAAACTTGCGCTTGATCACTTGAATGCTCAGAATAAGAGTCATAAAAGATTATGAAGATAAGTATGTCTAGATTAGTAATTAAGTCATTTACTTGTACTTGTAATTTGAACTCTGAATTTTCTGATTTATAATATAATTTGCAAACCACTCTACAAATATATTACCTGGTGTTAATGACATTGAAATATTACTAGATGTGATGTAGGCCCTATTATGTTCTTCTCAGCCTAGTCCGACGCAGCTAAATAAATATACAAATAATTAGTAGGCCTACACCTATTTCTTATTTTAAGATAGTAAACAATATTTTTTCTATTTTCAGCTGAACTTCGATACAAATCGGACCCAGTTTTAGTTGAGACGATCAGAACAAATGCCAGTAAAAAGAAGAAAGGCTGGTTCGGAACAGTAGAAGAAAGCAAACGTATCCGTGGATTGACGATCTTAGACAAAGAATTGTTTGTTGTGAGTGAAAAAAGTTCAGAAGTTGAAGTTTATGATTCGATGAAATTCAGTTTCAGTCGTCAACGGAATTTGAGGGAATTAATTTCTCCAATAGACATAGCATCCTGCAACAGAAATAAATGTCTCTACATCTTTGATTACAAATACTCCAATCAGTCGAATGAAATCTTGAGAGTTGATCCAAATGGAAAATTAATAAAGAAATGGTCAACAGGAGACGATTGGGGTTACGGTCTGTCTGTTACAGATGAATCGAATGTCATTTTAACTGTTTACTATGATAATAAATTAAATGAATATTCGCCAGATGGACAATTGATCCGTAAAATATCATTGGACGCAAGTATTAGACATCCATATCATGCAATAAAACTGACCAATGGTCATTTTGCGGTTTGTCATGCCAATGACTGTGGTGATCTGCACAGAGTGTGTACAGTGGATGCAGATGGGAAACTCCGGAAGTCATTCGGTGGTAGATCTGAATCGACGGTCGAACAAATGGGTCGTCCAGTCTATTTGTCCGTCGATGAAAATGGGTTCGTGATGGTCGCTGATCAGATGAACAGTCAGGTTTTGTTATTGGATGTGGATTTGAAATTTCAGAGAGAAATTCTCACAAAAGCTAAACACGGATTACGAAGTCTATGTAGGATTCATCTGGATGAGTCAAACGGTCGACTGTTTGTGGCTGACAACCAATCGGACAATGGACAGATTTTGATTTTCGATTTTAAATAATGATTTAAATATTATGATATTGTTTCTTCAAATAAAATTAATTTACTTTGAAATCTTTTCTTCATCTAGAATCCCTTATTAATAATCCAAAGTAAGTTTGGTTTCTTTATTACTGTTTAACGAGGCTATGTTATAACAAGGATGATTAGCGTCGAACTCGGCCTTAGCGATCGAGGCTTGGGGTTGGTAGTGTCAGCCTCATGCCTGGATAAAGAAAAATGGCGACGGTAATCATCTTTCAATACTTTGTATTTATTGTGACGTGCTTATTTAATTCTCTTAGAACCTCAACCTTTATGATGTTACGATGTCTCGCATCACTTTTCGTTTATTACATTATATATTTGCATAATAAATGACCAAGGACAATGGAGAACATTTATTTGTAGGCTACACGTACATCGCCCCCAAATGGTTGTCGTGAGGAACTGATGATGATGATGAGATTATATATTTAGCCTGTTTTTATTTTGCTAATTTACGTTTCTATGTTTGAAAACTTACTTAGCCAAAAGAACTACTTCATTGTTAGCATAGAAATGTTATATTGTGAGAAAGAATATTTTCCTTGAAACTGTGTGTTTAGTTATTTAGCTACTTCGGACATTTTGAACATGGTCAATCGAGTACAACCGACCTAAACAGATGAGATTTGCTGGATAGCCAACTATTGGGCAGTTCCAAAAATGCTGCTGAAATTTCTTTGATGGCTTAATAGAGATCACTGAGTGCATTTACACGTTACAACAGACGACAATTTTTGTAAGAGGTCGTTGCAGACAACATATGACGCTGGCGCCATCTTGCTAATGATACGCGAACAAAGTAATTCCATCGCACGTGGCCCGGGAGAGAGGGGAAACAAGGTGGGAGAGAAAAGGAATGGGTGGGAGCTGGAAGGAACAGGACAAGGAGTGGGCACGGTTGTATTTAACGGGGAGCAACACGGCATTTATTTTGAAGAGGCATTTTGTTGAACTAGCAAGCAGATGCTCTGTACAGGATAGAATACAGTTTATAAGAAATGATTACCTCACTTAACTTTACATAACAACACCATAATCATAAAGTAACCTTACTTGACAGCATAGCTGAATTGAGTCGGTGCCAGTCCAAAGCCTGGACAAAGAAGGAGGACTAGTCATCTTTGCTACGACATAGCGTCGTTAAACATAAACTACCTACCTACCTAAAACAGTACGCAACTACGCCAGTCTGTACTCTGGTAGTGCCAGTCCAAAGTCTGAATAAAGGTGGAGGGCGTCGCTAATCATCCATGTTATGAAACTGCGTGTTAAACACTAACCACCAACAGTGTAGCTGAAAGTCAAGACGATAGAGATAATATCACGTGGTTTACTATGGCATCTTTATTGCAGTGACTTAACGATCTGGTTTCAACGAATAAATTAATTACACTAACAACTGTCTAGAACATATTATGCACATCACAACGGTTCATGACTTCCACGACATCACAATATCAACAATAAAACGATTTTCTTAAGCCAAAGAAATCTCTACACATTACAGAATAACATATTCTACATATTTTGAGTGGGATCTTTCCCAAAGGACAGAACGATATAGACACAAAATCTGGAAAATTACTTAGGCCTACAGTTTGTTTCTTACTCTCTTAAAATTCTGCAAAAGCAAAAAAACCATCGACATAAGTTTTTATTTTTAACTTACAGTTTATTCTGTTGTTACTCCCTTAAAAATTCTACAAATGTGGGACAACTAGGCCCAATTCTTAGTTTTTATTTTCAAGCTAATTTTTATTGTTGCTCCATTAAAAATTCTACAAATATAAGACAACAAGCTATTACCATAAGCTAATTTGTTTTAAGTTACCATTTTCCCCCTTATTCCCTTAGAAGTGCTAAAAAAACTGAGAAAATGTCTATTTCGTTCTCTTCTCGGTTAAATTTTTTTATAACCGATTTAAAATTCTGTTAAGTCTTTACTTTCAACAACCCTTTGTGAATGACCCCAATCACTGTCAGCCTGTGCTAAATTGTGTGCTGATCATAACACTGAGAGCTTTACAGACACATAAAAATGTCTTTGGAAAATTTGTACACGATCTACAGCTTACAGAGACTGGAAATCTTTCTCGAAAACTTGAGACATTCTGTGTAACAACAAGAAACGCTCAAGATCAAGTTTTCGACTCTAATCTTAGCAACGTAAATACGAAAAGCAGCGTTTATTCAAAGCACATCTGAAGATCAACTTAACTTATCGAAAGTACTACATGATCTCAGAGAATCTTCACATTTAGCACGAGCCAATCTGGGGATAATCGGGCCATGCCCCATTTCGTTTTCTTTGGGTCATGTCACAGAGTTCCCTATATAGCCCAAACCTCAATAGCTGTCCACAGAAAACGTCCATTAGAAAATGGCTATAGTAATACTGAAATGTGAATGAAAATAGGAAAACTAAAGTAAATGGACAACTAAACCAAAGCTGCGATGCAAAATGTGCTAACATCGGACAAAATATGCCATCATCGGACAAAATGTGCTAACATCGGACAAAATTTAATGTACCAACATCAGACAAAATGTGTTAACATCAGACATAATATGCCAACAACGGAGAAAATGTGCAAGTAGGCCTATAGCACAAAATGTGAAATGATCAGACAAAATGTGCCAACATCTGACAAAATTGGCCAACATTGGAAAAAATTTGCCAACATCGGACAAAATGTGCCAACATCGGATAGAAAAGGGCCAATATCGGACAAAATGTGCCAACATCGGACAAAGGCTGGGAAAAGTCAAGAGCTTAATGTTGATACAATAACAAATCACATAAACAAGGAAAGAAACGAGTCAAAAAATTGTCATCAGCAATTCCCGCGAAAGCATTCGCTCAATCCCAAAACTTCTTACAAGTGTTAAACCACACAAGACCTCAACCCCATTAAAATGTTAGACCCTCATTTCTTAACTCCTGCATTCATCTGCCAATGATATCTGGAGACCTTAGTGATTTGCCCACAGGTCAGAGATCAGAATTGATTTAACATAAGTCAGACTGTTTTGTAGTCATGGAAAGGCTTTCCAGTGCAACTCCCAGCCAGGTATTCACATTGGAACAATGTTGAATGTTGAGACAATTTTGGACAATGCTGGGACAATGTTGGACAACAGTGTCACAATAATGGACAACACTGTCACAATTTGAACATTGTTGAAACAATGGTGGACATCATTGTTTCAATAATGTCCAACAATGTCACAATTTTGAATTGAACATTGCTGAGACAATGATGGACAACATTTTTACAATAATGGACAACATTGTCACAGGGCCAACATTTTAGGCCCTGAGGTTTACTAACAATGGGCACCACATGCCGTCAGGAAAGTAAAATAATTTAAACATATTGACAACAGTCATAATCGCAGTATCAACATTTCCAAAGTGCTACTTATAAGCTGAGTGCAGGGTTCACGAGTGCTGTGTCATGCCAGAGGGGTTGTCTTCTTATTACGCTTTTCTTGCACCCATTTATTAAGCGCCACTATCTAATGACCAAACATCAGTTGATGGTGCTGAGCAATTAGGAGTGAAGGACTTGCTCAAGGTCCACAACCGTCTCAGAAGAGGAGGGTAATATTCAGCTTTAAAACTCGGATTTAACACTCATACTGAGTATTAATTATGCATGGTAGTCTAGTGGTTAGCTTGTTGAAATGCTCAACTGAGAGGTCGGGGTTCAAATCCCCATTAGGGCAGATGCTTCGAGATTCTGTTCCATTAATTTTGCGCAACAGCCAACTCAGTTAAAATGAGTACATTAACCGTACACTGTCTGTGGGAAGATCAGATGGTGAAGGAGAGGACTGGCCAACCACCATCATATGCCGAGGCTAAGAAAAATGACTGTCGCTAACACTTCATACCCACGGCTGCCCTTAAGGGACTGCTCTATGGAACTTAAGACACTCATCTAACACTGACATAATATTTCATCACAGCTCAAGGCGAACACTTTTGAGACAAGACTGGTTGAAATGCAAGAATCTACATCGTCAAACTTTAATAATTTATTACACTTAAAATACAAATTACGCACAAACATCTTCTCTAGCTGCTAAGAAACGAACAACGAAAAACACGTCCTTAACATCTACAACAAAAACTCACTAGATCGCTTCTTCCTCTATTAACAATTTATTATTAAAATTAAACACATAAAACAATGAACAGTGTTGATAAAATGTGATGTGTGCTTGAACGAGAATATGTACAGAATTAGCTTGCCAATTTATATATGGTAAGAAAACGAACCAAAATCTAATATAAGTTGCTGTGGAGGTATAAAAATGCTCCAAATAAATGATTGGTTACATACATCATTAGCTGGTGTGTTGAATTTAACTCACACAAAGGTATTCAATACCTGGTTACAGTGCCTAAAATACTCAGAGATGTCAACTGCATACTTTTCCTCAAACTGTAGAAACTGTACTTGAACTGGTAAATAAAATTTTAGATGTTAGAATTTATGTATGTCTGTATGTACACATGTGTATGTATGTATGTATGTGTGTATGTATTTATGTATGAGGACATTTAATATAGCTCATTTTAAGTCACCCACAAAGCATGAACTCGTGTGTAGTTGACTTGAGCTAATCTCTCAAAAATTCATACAACACACTCCAGACAAGTCATCTGCACACTCACAAGGCGTTACACTCGACAATGTAAACCACTGACTTTGTGTCCGAAAACACATTTTTAGGTCCTGGGCCCCTCCCTTGATAGCTGCATCGATAGCGCATCTCGTCCATACACGAGGGGTTGTCGGTTTGTGTCCTGATGCCGGTGAAACATGATTTCTCATCTATGTGTATACGTTGCTGGCTTACGTATTCTTCCACTCATGCCTAATCCAACCTGGACAAACTTAAGATCAGCTCCTCTGATCAACGGCGCATTCCAACTTACTCAAAATGAAGTTTGGTTTCCATGTTTCTCACATGCTGGTTGTCGCTCATTCATGGAATTTACAACTCCCCCTCCACTTTCAGAGACCCTTCTTTTTATTACCTCATTTTGCAAACGTGCAGGGCCTACCTTTGAGGTGAAAAACGAAGAATAAAATCATACTAAATGCCTCAAAATGAAAGACTGCTAACCTCGTGAGGTGCACATTGCAAAAAAAACTAAATAAATGTTTTAATACATAAATAAAACAAATTAATAAACTACATTGATTAATAATACATGTACATCTGATTAATGATACATGTAATAATAATACATGTTATGTGTTAATAATGTTGTAGGGATTTTGATTTCAGGATATCACAGTCAGAAACGAGCTAGAATCCTGCGGAGATGAAAAATTCAGCAAAGTATCTAAGACTAGTTAAGCAGGTAATTAAGTAAGTAAGTAGGCAACAAAACTGGAAGAACTCAAAGACCAGTCTGCAGTAGTTCTAAGTCGGAATGTAAGAAGCCCTTCTAAAAGACAACTATGCAGCTCTTTTAAAGCGACGTTACGAGATACGCTCCCTGCTCTGCTCGAACCAAACTGCGCTGGTAAACAATCTCGCAACACTGTGTTCTGTGAAGTACTATGAAACCCTGCTGTATCTTTATCCCTTTACCTCCTTTTTTAGCAATATGTAAACCTCATTATTCTGTTTGATTGGCTGCAAAATAAACAGTTTAATTGATTTTTATTAGCGTATGACGTCACTGTTTGGTGTATGACGCCAGTGGTTGATGTATGATGTCACTGTTCAATTATCACGTCATTTCTTATTGTGCGACATCACTGTTAAGCGCATATCCAGACTTTAGCACAGGGAAGGTTCAAGGAGTCCATGGCTTGTGGTAACTCACTGTTCGCATTCTGGAAGTGCCAGTCCCAAGCCTGGAAAAGAAGAAGGGCGACATCAAAGGCCATGGCAGCCATAAGACGTCGCTATGCAGTAGAAAGTACTACTAATTGTAAATGTGGTGCTTTTGACCCTCATTTCTCACCCAAAGGAATACATTTCATATCACTTTTGGGTATGGCTAAGCACCAGATTACCAGCCCAAAGCTCATACCCAACCACGTAGCCACAAAAACCAGTTTTCACGAAAGCGTAGATAAAATTACACAGCAAAGTTAACACAGGAAAACAATTATTTCAAAAACCAGAATTCATAATAAATCAAATAACCAGAAATTGATATAACTGACAACCAGACACTGAAGGTATAACAAACATTTCGAACGCGGAATACTATTTGCAATTGGAAATGATTTACAAATTGAAATTTCAAGCGAAAACGACGAAACATCAACCAGCGAATGTTTCGTCGACATTCACTTTGCGACCAACTGTTTGCGTTAAAAGATCAACTTAGACACGTACAGCTAAACAGATTGCTAGACTAGGTCAGTGCCGAGAAAACGCATGAGACAGATCCACTCGTCAGAAACGCGCATCGTAGGCTACACTTAACCGACCCTTCGACACAGGGCGGATCCAGAGAGGATGAAGCGGCCACGGGTATCCTCCGTCTGAGTTTGGGGTATGCCATGAGTTATGCCCCAAACCTGAACTTAGGATGAAATAAGTGTAGCCGTATATAAGCTGAAATCTGTACATACGCTGTACGAATCCAGAGGGGCTAAGGCGGTCCTGACTCACCATTCTGAGTTTGGGATAAGCCATGGCAGACTCCGCATATGAGTCTGGAGTAAGCCATAAGCTCCCCATCTGAGTTTGGGATAAGCCATGGCCTCGCCATCTGAGTTTGGGGTAAGCCATGGTAAGCTCCTCATCTGAGTATGGGGTAAGCAATGGTTAGCACCACATCTGAGTTTGGGGTAAGTCATGGTAAACTCCCCATCTGAGTTAGGGTAAGCCATGCATGGCAAGCTAACCATCTTGAGATTGGGGTAAGCCATGGCTCCCATCTGAGTTGGGGCCATGGGCCATGGCTAGCCATGGGCCATGGCTAGCTCCCCAACTGGTAAGCCACGACAATTTGGGGTAATCCATGGCAAGCTCCCCATCTCATTTTCTGGTAAGCCATGACAAGCTCCCCATCTCAGTTTGGGGTAAGCCATGGCAAGCTCCCATCTAAGTTTGAGGTAAGCCATGGCAAGCTCCTCATCTGAGGATCTGAGCTTTTGAGCAAGCTTCCTATGGTCTAAGGTTTGGGGCACGACACGGGTAAGGCCCCAAAACTTGAACTTGGATATAGTATCTGAAGCTGAATGCTGAAATTGGTGCCTGGGATAATAAGTTGAGCCCACAAATGATCAACATTTTAACCAATTAGTGCAAACCATGCAAGGATAGTTGGATAAATGTAAAAAATACAACATGTTTACATATGTGTGCAAAACGTTGAGGCGATAACTTTGATAGGTACGATCACCACAATGGGAAGACACAAATGAAGCCAGCATGGCCAAGAAAAAGACTCTCAATTAAAGGCTGACTTCACTAAGACTGTAAACTACGTATGGATTCATGCATGTGAAATATGCATAATTGCATAATCTGGAGATTTGCACTAAGCGTTCGAGTAGCACCTTCGAAATTTGGAGTTAACGATTATGGTAATGCATACATACATAGACTATGCACATTTTATGTGTGAAAAACTGAAGAAAATTTAAAATTGATATTAAAGGTAAAATTTGAAACTAAAAATGTAAAGGTCAAACTTACAAAGTCAACTGAATAATTTAAATTAAAGGTCAAATATGAAGGCAATTTTCAGAGAGATTTGATCAGAGAAAGGTGATCCAGAGGCCATGAAAGCTCAGAAAGGGTTGAAAAATATTCGGAACTTAAAAAAACCGAAAACCAATCGGGGAAGTCCCAATCCGCTTACACTCTTTTACTAGTTTACTACACTGTTTTATCGGCTTTACCAGAGCCTAGTACCGCTTGGACCCCTCCGTTCGTAACTCCTGGATCCGCCACTACTCTCGACCGCTCGCTTACTCACCTACTCGCAGACGACCTTAACAACAGATAGCATGTTGAGACACTTCTACGATACTAGATACTTGTAGCTATACTGTCCCCCGATCGCACGCCTGGGTGGGCGTTAGTACGTTACGGGGCGGAAGTCTCCAGGGGGTTGTCTCTGGTCCTGGCCCCCGAACGGTGGCGGCTGGTAAGGATCCGTTTTCCGGAAGGGATCGGCCGTGTCCTGTTCGGCGGTTGCATATGTCGAGTAGGGTACCGGTCCGCCTCCTTGGCCGCCGCCTCCTCCTTGGCCGCTTTGGGGTCCGACTCCGAGCACATCCGGTTCGTATCCGGCTGTGAACTGTTCCGTCACGCCCTGGCGATATCTTATGACGGCCAGCGCCGTTATGCTTGCCTGGAAGAGGAAAATATAACAACTGCAAAAATCTATTATTAGAAAGAGGAGGAGGAGGAGGAGGAGGAGGAGGAGGAGAAGGAGGAGGAGGAGGAGGAGGAGGAGGAGAGGCAACCATGGATAAGGAGATGGGCAGAAGGAGGAGGTGGATAAGGAGGAGGAGAAGCAGGAGGTGGTGATGGAAGAGGAGAAGGAGGAGGAGTAGGAGGAAGAAGTGGAAGAGAAAGAAGAACAGTCCCTTAAACCAGCCTGAGAGACAGCCATGCGTATGAAAAATACGTAATTGAACATTTATATAGCATGACTTGTGATCATCCGTTCATACTATGAATTGTAATCAAACTGCGCTCATGTAAATTTGAATTAATAAACGAAGATTATTATTAGTAGTAGGCCTATTATTATTACGATTAATACAAATATTAAAAATAATGAGGCTACTGACTCAAAGGAACTTACGAATGTTCCAATGGAACTTGGGAATGTTCCACTGGAATTCATTGAATTTCAAGTGTTCCAATGGAAACTTATCATGAATGTTTCAATGGAACTTACTTATGTTCCAATAAAACTTACAAAGTTTCCAATGGAACGTGCGAATGTTCCAATGGAACTTTTATGTTCAAAATTACTTATGCCCCAATGGATCTTACGAATGTTCCAATGGAACTAACTTATGTTCCAATGGAACTTGCGAATGTTTCAGTGTAACTTACGAATGTTCCAATGGAGAATAGGGCGAAAGCGATGGCCGCCTCGACTCCGCTCTCTCCCCAGTCGCTCTCGTCAATCTCCGTACGCCGCCATGTGTCAGCCAAGTAGCAGAAACAGACGAACCAAAAGAAAGTCCACGTCGCTGGAATGGAAAACCATAGCGCTCAACTAACAATCGTTCATTCATTCATGCATGCATTCGATCATTAACTCATTCCCTGTCTGATACATTCATTCATAACGGCATTCACTCATTAAATCACTACCCGATACATCCAGTACCTCAGTCATTCACGAAATCATTCATTCACTTGCTCATTCATTCAGCTAATAATAATTTCATTCAACCACTCACTCCTGCATTCACCTATTAATTCATTCCCTCAGTCGTTCATTCAGTCACTAGCTTATTCATTCACTCAATCAATCATTTAGTAACTCGCTCATTCATTCATTCATCTAATAATTAATTAATTCACTCACTAATTCATTTATTCATTCATTCATACATTTACTCGTTCAGATCACTTACATTCTGCCTTTCTAACATACCTCTTGAGAGGAGCTCACAGGCCAGACCCCAAAACAAACAGAACAATCGTCTCTCAAAGAAGAGACTTTTCAAGCAGTTCCAAAAGATGCATTGGCTAAAAGAAGGATCTAAAGCAGGCTATTCGAGGTTGATGGCCCACCTACTGACAACGCCCAACCATAAGTTACGTAACACCCATTATGTTACAGTAAAGATAAACAAAAGTTACGCAACATGTATTATGTAAAAGTAAAGGTAAATGCAAGTTGCATAACAAGTAACATGTACAATACGTAAAAATAAAGATAAACATACGCCACTTTTCACTTTCAGCGCTTATCTATGACTGCTCAGCACTTCAAAGCAGTCGCTTTTTTGTAGCACCTTTTCCACAAACTAAACCATCTGCGAAGACTAGCCATTCAAGAACAACGCTTCCCTAATTTTTGCAATCCGAGAGGGATCAAAGAAAATAATAAAAATTAATAATATTTCAGTAAGAACAGTAGTAGTAGTAGTAGTAGTAGTAGTAGTAGTAGTAGTAGTAGTAGTAGTAGTAGTAGTAGTAGTAGTAGTAGTAGTAGTAGTAGCAGTAGTAGCAGTAGTAGTAGTAGTAGTAGTAGTAGTAGTAGTAGTAGTAGTAGTAGTAGTAGTAGTAGTAGTAGTAGTAGCAGTAGTTGTAGCAGTAGAAATATCAACAACAACAACAACACCAGCACCACCACTAACACCAACAACAACAATAATAATAGCACCAGCAAAGACCAGCCATACAGAACAAAGCTCCCATAATTGTAATAACCCTGAGGGATCATATCTACCTACCTTAACATAATAAAAAATACTACTAGCTGGTCTTTAATAACATAAAAAATACCAGCATGAAACCTACCGGAGAAGCCGATGTCGGCCATGACAGCGTACTTCCTGTGTTGTATTCCGCTTATGTTGTCGAACATAGCGTCAACCGCAAGTAGGATCATCAGTCCTAGAAACGCCAGAACACCGATGACCGTTCCAAATCCACAGGCGTTGGGATCGCCATTGTAGCGACATTTATCCTTCTCCCAGCCTTGACTTGATATGCAGCCAAATACGATGATCGAAAAGAGCTGCAGATACAGCAGGATATCGTAAAGTAATAATGAATGATAATAGCAGTAATAACACTAGGCTACTACTACTAATAATAATAATAACTACAGTTTGTTCAAGATAATAGGACGCAAGATCTCGTCAGCGACCAGCGTGAGTCGTGAGACCAGTCATCTTCTACAACGCATATCAGTCGCCCTACAAATTGGAAACTCCCTATCTGTTTTAGGCACCACAGATTGCAACAACAGTAACCAAGGACTGAACGAAGGCTTATAAAAAAGATTGAAAACAGTTACTTTTAATCAGTCTGTACAAAAAGTTTGTTGGCTTTATGAAGAAATACATTTTTATAATAATAATAAAATAATAATAATAATAATACTCTTAACATAACTTTTTTCCCGTTCCAGAGGGATTATTTCTATTTTTAATAATAATAATTAAATAATTTGCATAGCGCTTTTCGAGTTTAGTAGCTGCTCAACGACACTGCGTCATAACAAAGATGATTAGCGTCACCCTCCTCCTTTTTCCAGGCGTGGGACTAGCATTACCACAGCCTCCACAGGTAGGGTAGTGTCAGAGTTTCTCCTTGAGAGACAGTGGTGGCAAGTTACTGGATAAACAATGAACTATATATGCATGCATATACTGCACATATATTATATTTATATATATGTTTATTATGTGTATTTATGCAAAGAAATATGCATAGACATGCAAATATGGTTATGCATAATTGCATATACATTAGGGTGGAGTGAAAAAAGCGAAAATTAGAATTTCAAAAAGTAATAGCAACCAAAAGTTGCCTTATGGTATGGGGTCAAAAATGTCGAAAAAGTTTTTAAAAATATTAATGTCTTCCGCCCCCACCAGAGGGCCAAAGTTACGAAAAATAGCATTTTTTCGAGAAAATTGCAGGTTTTCTTGTAAAATATTTTAATTGAAAACTAATTAAATGTCATTCAATATAACGTTGGATAGAGCTCTTAATACTGAATAAAACGATGTATTAATTTTCAGAATATGCCCATATTTGTAGAAGTTATTAACTTTGGAACTTACCATTTCCTCTGGTTCGCGACATGTCGCTAAGTCTGAAAACGGTTAAACACTAATAACTTTTTTATCCGTCGAGATATTTCAACCCATAGTATGTCATTCGATTCAGCTCTGAATCACCTTTCTAATGGTACATTGTGATGCGGGATTGTTTAACAGTACACATTTGTTTTTATTGTTTTAACAGTTTTTTTGCAATTTTTCATTGATTCTGCTGTCATTTCAGCTGAATGCGCACTCTGTCCGATGAATTGAGCGCTAAGAACACTCCATTTTGATCGTAAATAATTGCGAAATGTTGAAGCATAAAAGCTACAATGGCTACTCGTTCTAAAACATTGTTTGCAAAGTTCGGACACATACAGATACTACGGCAGACTGTTCTACCTCCATATGAGAATGTGTCTCTGTTGAACTGGTCCACTACCATGATCTTCACTCTCTAATGCCTCCTCTTCAGTCTGGATTTAGGAAATTCCACTCGACAGAATCTCTTATGATGAGTCTTCTAGCAGATATACTTCCTGATGTGGACCGTAGCCATAGCATTCTACTCTCCTTTTATGACATCAGTGCCGCTTTTGACACTGTTGATCACACAATCCTCTTAGACCTGCTGCCTAGGTCGTCTGGGACTGTTGACTCTGCTCTTCTTTGGTTCCATTCATTCCTCAAGGATCGCGCAATTTCTGGAGTTGTCGGTACTACCCGCTCTCCCTGTGTCCACTTGTCTTATGGCTTACCTCAGGACTCTGTCATTGTCCCTTCTTTTTGTCTTGTATACCTCGGATCTAGCCGGGATTCTTGGTCCACTCGATGTCTCTTCCACCAATATGCTAATGACCCGTTATCTTGGAGTAATTCTCGATCCTGTCCTCTCTCTGTCACTATCAAGGCCTATTGTACTTCAGTCAATCTTTGCAAGCATGGCACGGCTACTTAGCCAAATGTACTGGGTCTTGTCTTGGATTGGACAAAGACGATTATCAGATAACCATCGATCAAGTGCAGCTGAGGCCGCTAGAATACATTCAACCATAGCAGCGGCTGTGACGGCAGGGCCACGAAGGTAAGGAATGAATGGAACCAAAGAAGAGCAGAGTCAACAATCCCAAACGACCTAGACACCAGGTCTAAGAGGATGATGGTGTGATCAGCAGTCAAAAGCGGCACTGATGTCATAAAGGGAGAGTAGAATGCTATGGCTACTGTCCACATCATGAAGTATATCTGCTAGAAGACTCATCATAAGAGATTCTGTCGAGTGGAATTCCCTAAATCCAGACTGAAGAGGAGGCATTAGAGAGTGAAGATCATGGTAGTGGACCAGTTCAACAGAGACACATTCTCATATGGAGGTAGAACAGTCTGCCGTAGTTCCTGTATGTGTCCGAACTTTGCAAACAATGTTTTAGAACGAGTAGCCATTGTAGCTTTTATGCTTCAACATTTCGCAATTATTTACGATCAAAATGGAACGTTCTTAGCGCTCAATTCATCGGACAAAGTGCGCATTCAGCTGAAATGACAACAGAATCAATGAAAAATTGCAAAAAAACTGTTAAAACAATAAAAACAAATGTGTACTGTTAAACAATCCCGCATCACAATGTACCATTAGAAAGGTGATTCAGAGCTGAATCGAATGACATACTATGGGTTGAAATATCTCGACGGATAAAAAAATTATTAGTGTTTAACCGTTTTCAGACTTAGCGACATGTCGCGAACCAGAGGAATTGGTAAAAAGTTAATAACTTCTACAAATATGGGCATATTCTGAAAATTAATACATCGTTTTATTCAGTATTAAGAGCTCTATCCAACGTTATATTGAATGACATTTAATTAGTTTTCAATTAAAATATTTTACAAGAAAACCTGCAATTTTCTCGAAAAAATGCTATTTTTCGTAACTTTGGCCCTCTGGTGGGGGCGGAAGACATTAATATTTTTTAAACACTTTTTCGACATTTTTTGACCCCATACCATAAGGCAACTTTTGGTTGCTATTACTTTTTGAAATTCTAATTTTCGCTTTTTTCACTCCACCCTAATATACATCATATGTATGTGTGTGACTTTTAATAGCGAATTTAGGTACCCTACATAAGTGCTTAACCTTTGACTATCTTACATATCTAAACAAGTGTTTTAAGACAGTTTGCAAGAAAAATACTTAAATTGCTAATGTTAAATGTTAATTGTTAACGTTAACTGCTAATGTAATGCAGTTATATCTGCATATGTATACTGTATCTATTGTATATTTATATGTGTGTGTATAATTGTATATGAAGGTATAGGTATGCATAAGCCATACACTAAGCTACATACATATAACGGTATATATATGCACAACCTTATCTCGCTGTTAAGTCTAATCTAATCTAATCCAGTTTAAGAACTTTAGACTAAACCAAGATGTTCCTCTGTGGCATTTGATTTTCACACCAAGGGGCAGCCACCAAAACGACGTAAGTAGTTCTATGCTCTTTAGCTAGATTCGAGCTGACATGCACATCGTTCCTGATTAAGCCAAGACACAGTCTTGCATGTGCAACGAACATTCAAAACCCAGACTATCGAAAGGTCCACAGTAATGGAAAACGTGAGGCATCTGCAGTGGAATAACAGTTCAAGAAACATTTTCAAGGCATCTGAACACATTGAACGAGAGGTAGGAGTCAACTTGTATGTCATTTCGTGGGTAAAGAAGCGACGTCGGAGTTAACTCGTACCTCAGTCTATTGGGCCTAGGGCTGCCGCGCACTGGTAATATATGGTCCCGCATCCCTTTAGAACTGTTAGATTGCCATGTTTGTTGTCCGTCTGCAATTCTTAACACTTACTTACTTACTTCCATTCTATCCTGCTTCTATCCTGCACCATGGAAGTTCAGGCTGGGAAACAGCCAGGTCATGCACATACATTACTATTATCTGTATTATTATTATGAAAAATTTATAATTCGCAGAAATTCATACTCAGGTGCATAATCTGCTAATTACACAGTTGTATACCAAGATGTAATCATAACCGTGTGCGTGAATGGTTAATGTGTCAATTACGTCCCTCGTTGGTTTAAAAAAAAACACTAAATATGTGATATAGATAACACGTGAGGGTTTGTTGAACATAGTACAATAAGTACATGTGCAACGTAGTTCAGTCGAAACTTATAGCAAAACGTAGACCTACCTACTAATGTATAACTTAGGTCATACATTAGTGGGTACGTTTTTTTCTGGATGCACCGGCTACATTGTGAAAACTTTCGCGTAATGCTGGCTGTAAAAGACTCTGGAGTATTGTTACCAAATAATCTGCGGTTGGTTGGAAAATGCTTAAAAAGGGAATGAAATTCAGAAAATCATTTAAAAGACCAGCCACTTGAAATAAAGCAATACTGTTCATGACAGCTGAAAAGATAAATCACTTTAAGTAATTCACAGAAAGCAATTTCCTATAAGAGAAGTGCTTGTGATGAAACAGTCTAACATTTATGACCATAAAGAGTTGGCCAAAAATAGGCCTAATACTTAGCATCAGTCCGTATTTCTCAGCGTCATAATCATTGAACCGGGTCACCTTATTGTCTTTCTCCTGTTCTCCACCAGAGGGCTTTTCGGTTATTTAACCTAGATTTCTGATTTCTTTCCTTGTAATGTGTGCAGAGGTATGGAGCCAAGATATAAAAAAAAATCAGTAAGGCAATGTCAGTTATTGGTATAATAAAAAAGTTTCAAGCAGATAGCTTCATGGTACTGTACAATACCTATATTCAACCACATCTAGAATATTGTATCCAAGTTTGGAACCCATACTAAAAAAAAGACATTGAATGCCTGGAAGAAGTACAAAATTGAGCTACAAAACTCGTCAGATGCTTATCTAAGTTGCCGTACGAAGAAAGGCTTCAAAAACTGGGTATCTTTTCTTTGGAAAGAAGAAGAATGAGAGGTGATCTTATTGAGATCTACAAAATTCTACATGGACTCAAAAATATAGATGAAAACCGTTCTTCCAGAGGGCAGCAACTGGAAATCTGAGAGGACACAATAATTATGAACCTATTTCGTAAGTGGGTGTGATTAGACATTAGAAAATTATTTAGCCAAAGAATTGTGGATCACTGGAACCAGCTAGGCCTACCACAGGAATTCAGGAAATACTATCTGCACTAAGCACTTTAAAAGAGAAACTGAACAGCTGGATGGAACGATATAGGCAATACAAGCTTGTATAGTTCACTTAGCCTATTAATTTTTATTGTAACTGTTGTGCATTATGGTAATGGCGTTATGGAAGTTTCCAGATTTGATACAAACGAACGTCATATTGCCCTTATTTGAACACTGACCTCTATGTATTATAGTCTGTGTATATTTTACGGGAAGAGGTGGATGGACAATGTGGGCGAATGGTTGGGATTATCAACGGAGAGGTTGCTGCGAGAAACTGAGAATAGGAGAGGATGGAGAAGAATCGTCTACAATGCGACCAACCCTCGTATCGAGGACGGTTGAAGAGAGAGAGATATTTTACGGGAATCAATGACAGCACACAAGAATTCTTAAACCACGACATAAATGTACGCACCCCGATATTAAACGTTTGCCCGTCATTGCGAAAATGTAATAATTTTGCTCATGGCGTTACTGTAAAATTATAATTCCCAAAAGCTGACACTTTCATTCATTCATTCATTCAGAAAATAGCGCCTCTTCAAGAAGCCTACTCAGAGGCGCTCACAGCCCAGTCACGGCCAAAGAGAAAAGGACTTAGTATGATCGGTACATTAAATTTTCTAACCAGAGCTTCAAACGTGAGGCATTGTTCATTCCAGGAAATAACCTTACAATGACCTTTGCTTCAGCCCAAGTCAACCTAAAGTCTTAAACACCGGCACGCGCCATGTCTGCCTTTCTGTTTCATCATGATCTCTGTTGTTGACTTTACCATTCCATCCATCCCTATCGAGCCCTCCATTCCTCGGCCTATCTTATTCATTGCCCCTTCGAAATCAGTGCCGTAAACGCCAGATGTCCCGACCGGCACGGGTATCAAAGGCGGACAACGGCCTCTGCCCGCGGCTGGATCGGGCCAGCAGGCAGGCAATGGCCGCCGCGTGGCCGCCCACCGCTAGGCGAGCAAGACGCGTTCAATCAATACTTCGCCTAGTGGACCAAAACAAATCAATGCCGGTCTGTCTGTGTCCCTCTCGCTAAATCCGAGCTTACAGCAAAGATTCGCATAATAATAAGCGAATTTAATTATGTCGTGAGCGATAATTGCGTGATCAGAGGCGAATACAAAAAAGACCACGTTGTAAACATGCTCTACAAAATGGCGGCTTAATTATAACGCTCCATTCCATTGGAAATTCTGTACGTGTTTATTGTAATCAACAACTGCTCCCCGTACATTAACATATGCGCATTATTATGTAAACATTTCTCTGCCGGTTTTCGGACAAACATGATTCGTATTTCGTAGATTTTCAAATGGATGGATGATCATAGCCGTGCTGAATAAAATTTGCATAGAAACATCATGACTTTCTGTCACAAAGCTGGCCTATAATTTTAACTGCAGATCCTCTGGTCGGCATGAATATTTCATGTCGGCTTCTAGAACATTCTAGAACATAAAAATTGTCCCAGGTCGTCTTGTTGGAAAGAGCACAACACTTTTAGGTTAATGTATTCATGTTCTGGATAGTAGTCATGTTTCGTACATTGATCAGCAACTTGCCACTCAGTCACTCAACAGTTCCAATGTCTTGACTTAGAGCAGAAAATATTTTGTTCAATATTTCATGGAATCAAGATATGCAGCATCCATGTATTCTTTGTCTGAACTGCAAGTGGATCAATTAGGATCTCCAAACCATTTCAAATTCACAAAAGTAACAACAGATCCATTCTAATCTCTACTAATCTAATCTAATTTAATCTAATCTAAGGACTTTATGGTACATTTATCATACTGTCCTAAATAATTATCAAAGGTTGTCTTCAACATTATGATGATCTACCCAACTTCTCAGTTAGACAAGCTTAGGGAAGATAAATTAATTAATTATACTGTGATGTATTGAATGAATGGATGGATGAATGAACGAATGGATGAATAATGTTATGTAGGGTAAGGAAGGATAAGCTAAAGTAACAGAAAGTAAGTTACAGTTACTGTCTATCTCTATCTGTCTTTTTTTCTCACACAAACACACCACACACATACTTACAGACTTATACAGACTTACACAAACACCTACACACACCTACACCTACACACAAGCATACACACATACCCACACACACCCATACCAACACACACACATACACACACACACACCCACCCACACACCCACGCACACAGGGCTAGTGAATAAGCTGGTGCCCTACTTTTTAGCTTTAGAGTAACGCTTTAAAGATTTGAAGTCTACAATTATGATTATACCCCCCCACACACACCCATCACATGTATTCCTTTCACACACACTTCACATGTACAAACAAACGCACCCTTTACACACACACACGCACCTACACACACCTATACACAAACACACCTACACAAACGCACACACACACACACACACACACACACACACACACCTACACAGCTACACACGCACCTACACACACCAACACACACACACACACACACACGAAGCAGACATATGCAGGTCCAAACAATTCCCAGTCACACTTGAGTTAAAGAGTAGGCTATTAGAATTGATATCGTTCTCGCACACTCTGCACGCCAGCAGGGCGGGAGCAAATACCAATAGCCAAGCCGTAACGCAATACTACAATGGAAGCGATCAGCCAATGATACAGTATAAACAGTAATATAGAACGCACCGTCGAAAATAAAAACAGATCGATCTGGGACGATACCTGGTTGGTTGGAACCTGTTTTGGCCTTTTGGGCAAAACATTTTCCAGTGTTTATCTGCATCCTGGATATGTGCATGTTTCCAGCAAATTCCTGTGGAGGTTTGGAAGTAACTATATTCAATATCAACTCGTCCAATCAACTCTTCAATCAGTCAATCAGTTTGATTTTACATTTCATCTATACTGGATGATACCTTATTAATTAATCTGATACTTCTGTCATGCCTTATTGATTAATCTGTGATACCTTAGTAATTAATCTGTGATAATTTAATAATACAAAACAATTGTCCCCACATATTTATCCCCTGCCCATTCGTGTTTCCCCATTGGTTCATAGTATCTTCCTCTGAGAGAATTTTAATTTCCCCCACACATTTCACCTTCTGTTAGTCTCGCATTACTCCAACCCATGGATTTTGCCCCAGACTGTCTCGCACTGTTACCTAACATTATTATCAAATCACGTCAGTAACCGCTACTTAGAGTTGCTCTTCTTTGAATCACATTCAACAACATCCCCATGCTCTTCGCCTCTGATGAATCTCTCTCTCGAGTGGCGCTATATAAATTTGAAATTAACATTACCATTACCTATTGAGAGTTTGAGAAGTGCATGAGGGCTCTACATAAATGTTTTGTTATAGTACACCATTTCATGTTTCATTATTCTGCATAACAATATAGAATAGCTTTAGTTTCGACCTCTAACTTAAAGGTCACAATACAAAGCTGCTCTCATGTAGGCTACCCATACGTTTTGACCTGACATCAAAAACCGCCAAACAATCTGAATCTTGCTACTTGATTTGATATGCCAGTCATTGTGCGGCTCTGCGAAATTTAGGAGACAAATTTTCGTTTACATTAACCTTCATAATCGTAGGCCTAATCATAAAGTTCAAATTTCTAAAGCTCCACTCTAAAGCTAAGCATAGAGCAGCTTGTTGTTCACGAGTGCTTTGTGGACCTAGCCTATAACTTGCAAAGCATGTTAGAATGCTGATGATACTGACATCCAATCTGCAGGATGTAATAATCCATGACAAGCCAGACACAAAGTTTAAAAATGACATTGGTGGTTTATAATGACATTGGTGATTTAAAAATGACATTGGCGATTTACAGATGACATTTTTGTTTGATAAAGGACATTGATTATTTAAAAATGACATTGTGGTTTAAAAAAGACATTAGTGATATCAAGATGACATTGTCGATTTAAAAATGACATTGGTGACTTAGAAATGACATTGGTGACTTAAAAATGACACTGGTGTCTGAAAAATGACATTGGTGATTTTAAAATGACATTGGTGATGACGTGTAGGACAATCAGAAGGTGTTATCCCTCAACTGGAATCCCAATTCAGGCTGTGCCCAAAATGTATAATCAGAATTGGAAAAAGCATCCCAGTTCTAGCAGGTTTTCCTCAGAGGATTCAAAGGTTGTGGGCAAAATCAGAACAGGTAGTCAGATGATTTTGAGTCATGCCTTTAAGAGCAACCACGTGTTCCTGCAAAATCGAGTGTGACCCCAGGTAACACAGCATAACAGAAAGTTTATTGCACCTGAATAACACTGTAGGATCAAACACAATATGACTCATTGTTTGTCCTACCCTAATGTAAAGCAATCTGACAGCCAACATTTCTCAACAGATGCATCAAATTAAATGTGTATGTGTATGCATGATGCATGCATGTATGTATGTATGTATGTATGTGTGTATGTATGTGTTTTGGTATGTTTAAATGTATATATGTAGGCTAAGTAAGTATTTATGTATACAAGTACATGTACTTTTGTATGCATGTATGATTGTAGGTATGTATTAATGTATTTCTATGAATGTATTGTTTTTATATGTGCATGTATATTTCTGTATATATAATATGTATGTATGTATGTATGTATGTACGTATGTATGTAAGTACGTATGTATGTATGTATGTACGTATTTATGCATGTATGTATGTACAAACCAGTTGGGGGAAGCTCTCCCACCTATGCATATAACACCCTGGGCAACAGAGAAATTCATGGGGTACATGTAAAATAAATCTTCGTTCTTCAACGGGCGATACTCAGACCCAGTGGGCTCTGTCCAGCACACCCACACAAAGTCCACAAAGATTCGCTACCTATATGGGTCTCGTCTAATGACCTTGGAAATTTTAACAGAGACAGAAGGGGCGGACGTTTCCCCATGCGATAATCACCCTATCTACAGCCAATAGGCGTCGCTCAGGGGTGTAGTCAGGAAATTATTCCGGAGGGTTCTAAGTTTTCGGAGGTTCCATTGAAAATGTTTGTATTTTTCTACATTTTTAGCGTTTAATAACAGTAATGCATTTATTTGGGGGGTGGGGGTTGAACCCGTAAACCACCCATAAATACGCCTATGGCGTCGCTGCTTACCCAGCTGACGACCCTTAGGATGACCTGTGGCTTCCTGGCGAAGGCGATGATGTCGAACGTACCCGTCGCCTTGCCCGCACCGTAGGCACCGCCGCCGCCGCCTCCACCGTCCATGGCGCCCTTCTCGGAGACCGTGCAACGACCGTACGACCGACCGACCGTCTATCGTTCAACACAGCACTGTCTACTAGCACACCGTCCTACCCTTCTATTGACGTCCTTCTCGGCTGCTGAAACTGGCTGAAGATGGCCCAACCGTCTACGCTGCTTTTCCTGCCTGCCTCTGATGCCGCAGCCACAACACTGCAGTGCGCACGAAGGCAGCTGCACGTCTCCTACGTTCTGGGGACCGTCGATTCGTACCATTCGTACCACGTTCCCTCCCTCATTCCCTCCCTTACAGCCAGGCGCTGCCGCTGTTGTCTCCACTGCGCAACATACCCCTCACTCCGTCTTCTTTTCATCCGGTTTCATCCGCCTCGTGCGCATGCGCCGCGGATAAATTATGACGTCAGAGAAAGAGCGCCGTTCTGGGTAATATTCGAGGAAGCGGAAAACGTGATGTGACGGATGCGCTGCTGGCCAGACCCACAACACTTCCACTCGTAAAATCATATATATTCTGGAGAGTGTCTATACATATACGCATAAATACATATATATATATATATGATGACCTGTGGCTTCCTGGCTTCCTACATATATATATATATATATGCATATATATATATATATATATATATAGCATAAATACATAATTTATGTATAATAGTGTGTGTATATATAAAACACATCAGTGAGAGCATTATGCAGACATTACATGTATGTATAGAGTAGAGTATATATATCCATATAGGTAGAGAGAGAGAGAGAGAGAGAGAGAGAGAGAGAGAGAGAGAGAGAGAGAGAGAGAGAGAGAGAGAGAGAGAGAGAGAGAGAGAGAGAGAGAGACAGACAGACAGACAGACAGACAGACAGACAGACAGACAGACAGACAGACAGACAGACAGAGACGAGACGAGACGAGACAGAGACAGAGACAGAGACAGAGACAGAGACAGAGACAGAGACAGAGACAGAGAGAGAGACAGACAGAGAGACAGAGAGAGACAGAGTTGAAAGTGTTGACAGACAGACAGAGACAGAGACAGAGAGACAGAGACAGAGAGACAGACAGAAACAGATAGACAAACAGACACAGACAGACACAGACAGACACAGACAGACACAGAGACAGACAGAGATTCACAGAGACAGGGAGGGAGGCAGAGATACAAAGAAACGCAAGACCTGTGTATGCGGATTGTAATAATGACCAATTAGTGGCTGTAACAATAACTAATTGCTGCTCGGAAAGTGTTGTCCTCATAAACACAGGTATAGGTCAGCGTCGATTACGGAAGTAGGTTAAGTCAACCGATTGGACCGAATTAATTAATAAATTAATTAATTATGCAGCGATGAGGAGGAACATAATATGAATTATGACCTATTTACACACTTTGCTAAACAACCGGTTTTAGGAAATGCACAGACACACATACATATTATATGCATACACGCACACATACATAATTAATCAGGTTACATACGTACATCTTGCATACATAGGCCTACATCGTTAAATGCGTACATACATACATGCAAACATATATACACACATACATACAAATATGCATGCATATTTTTGTGGGGCGCGGTGGTGTAGGGGTATGTTCGGTGCCTTGCAGCTGGAGGGTTGCGGGTTCGAATCCACCTCAAGCCGCCGCGTAGGGACCCTGGGCAAGTCCTTCACTCGCAATTGCTCGTGCGCTTCGGCGTGAAACTCCGATTCAGTGTCCGCGCTGTAGTCGGGAGCGCCTCTGAGTAGAAATCTTGAAGGGGGCGCTATAACAAGTGCTCATACATACATACATAGGCCTACATACATACATACAAAACCAAAAACATCTAGAAGATCAGTCCATAAGGATGAAACCATAAAAAAACCAAAACCAAAAAACCAAAACCAAAAACCTCCTTAGCTCGTGTAGTGATTCGTGTCCCACTACGAACATGCTCCTCAGTCCTACTCCACGAGCTGCATTGGCTTCCTGTTGAATTCAGAATAAAATTTAAATTGGCCTGTTTGACATACAAAGCCCTCAACACCAGCACACCTACCTATATTCATGCACTACTAACTCCTTACATCCCTCCTCGTTGCCTGCGATCATCTAGTACAGGTCTTCTAGCTGTGCCACGATGCAGAACAGTTATGGGCTCTCGTGCATTCCACGCCTCTGCTCCAAAGGAATGGAATCGACTACCACTTTCTCTTCGTAGCTCAACTTCACTTCCTTCCTTCAAAAAGCGGCTCAAAACTCACTATTTCTCCTTGGCTTTCAAGGATTTAGAAACCTAAGTGCATCTTCATCTGGCGGTTGACTATCCGCGCCTCAGATTCACATTTCGGTGTGACCTTGCGCGCGTTACAAATTTATTTAATAATAATAATAATAATAATACATACATACATACATACATACATACATACATACTTACATACATACATACATACATAAGTAAATATAATGGGCATGTGCATGTCGCATGTACATGTACATAATTCGGTTATGTGCATAGTAAGGCAACTATTCATTGCTCTGTGTAGCCTATATCAACGCCGCTTAATTGCATGGGCAGCTTAGAACATCTCGGCCGCGAAGGCATTTCGTTCGTGGACAGCAAACGACTTCTTATGTGCAGAGACCTGCCTTAGCTGCACAGTAGTCCGTATAGCAGCAAGTAACATACATGCATACATACGTACATACATACGCATATATATATATATATATATATATATATATATATATATATATATATATATATATATATATATAATATACAACCATAGAACTTTTTCTCACACGTATCAAGAAACACATCACTTCTTCACCTAACTTCAGCCCTTATCAGTCAGCTTACCGCGAAGGCTATTCCACTGAAACTGCTCTTGTCTCTACACTGGATAACATCTTCTCCTGTGTTGACAATGGTAAAGCCTGCCTCTCAGTATGTCTTGACCTCAGTGCAGCCTTCGACACCGTAGACCACCAGCTACTTCTTTCAAGACTAACCAAAAGCTTCGGTGTCTCTGGGACTGCCTTAAACTGGTTAGCTTCTTACCTGAGTGACCGTAGTCAGCAGGTAGGCATCGGTACCGCTCGGTCTGAGCCCACGCTTTGTACTGCTGGAGTACCACAAGGATCTGTCCTCGGTCCTTTATTATTTACAGTCTTTACTTCCTCAATCAGTCATATAGCTAAGCACTTTGGAATCCAATTACAACAGTACGCGGATGATACTCAGCTACATATTGCTCTGTCACACACTGACCAGTCTGGTAAACTAAAACTTGAAGAGTGCCTCTCATCTATGTATGCATGGTTCTGTTTCAATGGTTTGGCCATAAACCCAAACAAGTCTGAGGCAATTCTGTTCGGTTCAGGCCAACGCCTGCGTTCTTTCCCTTCACTTTCTAGTGTCGACCTCGCAGGCGCTGCTGTGTCTCTTTTAGATAGTCAAAACACTTGGGGTAACCCTGGACAGTAAGCTCACATTCCGACCACACATAACAAACCTTTGTAAATCTTGTTTCTATCACATCAGGGAATACGTCACATCAGGTCGGTCTCTAACAAAGAATATGTCTCAAACTATAGCCTGTTCACTTGTATCCTCTCGTCTTGATTATGCTAATTCCCTTTTTGTGGGTGTCTCAAACCTTGAACTCAAAAGGCTGCAACGAATCCAAAACTCATTAGCTCGTGTAGTGATGCGTGTCCCACTACGAACATGCTCCTCAGTCCTACTCCACGAGCTGCATTGGCTTCCTGTTGAATTCAGAATAAAATTTAAATTGGCCTGTTTGACCTACAAAGCCCTCAGTACCAGCACACCTACCTATATTCATGCACTACTAACTCCTTACATCCCTCCTCGTTGCCTGCGATCATCAAGCACGGGTCTTCTAGCTGAGCCACGATGCAGAACAGTTATGGGCTCTCGTGCATTCCACGCCTCTGCTCCAAGGGAATGGAATCGACTACCACTTTCTCTTCGTAGCTCAACTTCACTTCCTTCCTTCAAAAAGCGGCTCAAAACTCACTATTTCTCCTTGGCGTTCAAGGATTTAGACATCTAAGTGCATCTTCACCTGGCGGCTGAATATCCGCGCCTCAGATTCACATTTCGGTGTGACCTTGCGCGCGTTACAAATTTATTTAATAATAATAATAATAATAATAATAATAATAATAATAATAATAATAATAATAATAATAATAATAATAATAATAATAATAATACAATACAGAAAACGCATCCGCTTCATACACGGACTGATCTTCAGGATGTTGACGTGATTATATAGCTATAGTTTGGTTTTGGTGTGCCATCAGTTAACGCCTTAGCCCTTATGCATTAGACACCGGCGCAATAGAAGCTACTAATTACGGTACAAACGCAGATAATATCAGCCTTCAAAAATAACAATGACCAATCCTGATCTCTGAATATGTGTATATATAGCATCGGTTGGAAGCTTTATAAAGGTGTCTAATGAGAACACGTATTGTAGAGTATTTAGCGACATCTTGTGGTTATGGGAGTCGTTGACGTTGACCCTAAATGACCTCATTTGATGCAGGAATCGGCCACTGGTCACTTTATGGTTTCTTCCTTATATTATGGGCTGATCTTCTGGATGTTGACCTCATTACGGCTTTGGTTTTGGTGTGCCATCGGTTGATGCCTTGTGCATATATTAGACACCGGCGCAATAGAAGTTACTTATTACAATTACAAATTCAGTAATTACACAAAGTACGTTTTCTCCAAGTTTCAAGGCCATTAGATCAACTCTCGTTCAATTTGCAACAGTTTTATTTACATTTCTCAAAAATTATAATTCACTGTCAATTCTGCAGAGTCTCATGAAAATGTTAGCGTCTTATATATACAACTCTGATAGATTACAATAACGTTAGAATAGCATTATAATATACACTAACGAGCGACAGGATAGCAAAAGGCTGAAGTCAATATATGGAGGCGACTCAGCTATTCACAGCCTCTAATGTCTTTTCATCTGGCAAGAAAACGGAACATCTTGTGTGGCACTTTAATTTATGCCCAAATTATTGATAATTTAATAATAATAATTAGTACTACTACTAGCAATAATGATAATAACAGTAATCGTAATTTTCTTATTTAATGATAATATTATTTTACAACCACTATCACTACCACTTACTACTAGTAGGCTTACTAATAATAATGACATCATCAGATAAATAGATAAATACACATCGATTAGTATAGACACATAATCTTTGCTTAATAAGAATAATAATAGTAATAATAATAATATTTTACAATAATTACAATAATAACAACAATAACAACAGGAATAATAACAGTAATAACGATAACGATAACAATAACAATAACAACAATAATAATAATTTAAAAAAAATAATAATAAAAAATAAAAATAATAAAAATTAAAATCAAAATTAACAAAGACTAGCCGTCCAGGAATAATGCTATCCCTAATTTTTTCAGATCCTGAGGGATTACATCTACCCAGGTAAAAAAATAATAATGCCACAATGCAAGCCTACACAAAGGACAATCCACAGTTTTAGGGCACTCGTAGAATACACCATCCCCCGATTGGATCAGACGGCTACAGAGTTCAGATCGGATTCCCTTGATGCGACGCTGACCCCATCCAACCTTTGACCTCTCTGCGTTGACCCTTCGTCTCCAGCCAAAGGTCGCGAAACCCAGACCCCGTTCGTCGCATGATTACCCTCGAGCGGGTTCTTCTGGAGGTCACGACCCCGGAACGAATTGGAAACGACGTTTCTGGAAGGTTCCACCGGAACACGTGGCACAGGAACTTCTCCGTTCTGTCCTGGACGTCCGCGGTGGGGACCAGGTTCCCGGACGTCCTGTTCTTTCAGAGGACGATGGAGTCCGGCGTTGTCCGCAGATGTCGCTCCGTTTGTCCGGAGTTTTCCGCTGCCTTTGCTATGGTAACCGCCGTCGGATCGAGAGAGGAGGGATACGCCGTTGGCTGATTCGGTTTGCACTGCGACGGTGTTTTGCGAGACCTAGAAGAAAAGAAATCAGTGGTTACTAACAGGCTGAGATGGATGGGTACAAGCGAACAAACAGACATTGGGACGAAAAGATAGACATACAGGCAGACAGACAGACATAGAGCCAGACAGACAGAGACAGACAAACAGACATCGGGACGGACATATAGATAGACAGACAGACAGACAGACAGATAGACACAGACAGACATAGAGATAGACAGACAGACAGACATAGAGATAGACACAGACAGACATAGAGATAGACATTGGGACGGACAGACAAACACGCAGACAGACAGACATACATACATACAGACCGACAGACAAGACCGATATTGGGACGGACGGACAGACAGACAGACATAGAGACAGACAGGCATACAGACAGACAGACATAGAGATAGACAGACAGGAGGCCGACAGACAGACAAATATAGAGACAGACATACAGACAGACAGAGACAGACAAACAGACAGACAGAACATTGGATGTATACCTGGATTCTTTCGACTGCGTTCTCAGGATCAGTGTTGACGTTGCGGTATTTGATTCCACGGATTCCTGAAGTCGTCACATCCTTGGCTTGTAAAGGCCTATTACACCTGGACAAACGAACAAAAGAATCAAACACCTGTCACTGGGTCACGCTATCTCACAAGAAACAGAATTTTTCCTACATGTCTTCTTCCCTTCCCACATTCCGTTACCCATGAACAGGAAACTCTCACACGAGTCACACTATGTCCCACATAGCACAACACAACATTAGGGCCTAAATAGTTGGCCCAGTTAGTTATATATCGTTAGGCTGCGTCTCACGCTCCTCTCAACCATGCCTGGACATACAGGACATGCACTGGTAGCCCATTAAGTCCTCGCCTTATAACGCGGAGAGTACGGGGTCAATCCTCCTCCCCTGAGACGGTTACTGTATAGGACCTTGAGCAAGTCCTTCACTCACAATTGTTAAGCGCCATCGATGTTCTTCATAAGGTCGTGTGCACTGCTGAACTTCCGAAATATCCAGTGCCATTCTATTATTGTTGTAGTATATAAAGATGGGTCGAGATTCTGTTCTAATACCGCCACCTAGCGAAGCCCTTTGACAAACTCCTTCTGTAGAGAACTTCTCTGATGAAGAAGCTTATTAAGGTGATCCCAGTTTGAAGGGTAACATGCATATAAGCAGACAATATGTGAATAAGGCGCAATATAAATCACGAGGCTAGGTCAGGCAACTAACCATTATGATGAGAATGATCAAAAGTATGCAGGTGGCTAACAGTAGGCCTACCAAGAATCAAGTAACTAACCTCATAAAGATGACGAGAAGTATGCAGATGGCCACAAGTACCAAGAACATAGCTGCAGATCCAATTATGATCAGGAAGAAGTACTCCTTAATCCAAATTTCATCTGAAAAAGCAAACCAAACGAAATTAGAAGACCTGCAATGATAAACAACGCTCTGCTCTAAATAATAATAATAATATAATAATAATATTTATTCTTTAATGAAGCGCCTGACAAACGGACTGCGCTGTACATGTACATGTCATGACGATTAAACAGTTAACAAGAACACAAATTACAGAAGACATAAATCAACAAAGTTGCAGCCATGCAACGCGCAAGCTCAATGTACTTTACTGCCACCTAGGGAATGAAGGCATGAGCTAAACCCAGGGGCCTTACGGGAATCGAACCGGGTCCATTAAAACTTCAGACAAGAGTGTTATCCATTATACTATCCCCCTCTCCTGTTTAAAGAGGCATAGTGACACGACTCGAACTTAGCCGTTGCAGCGTTTGAGGTTTGCCGCCAATAGCAAGGCGAGAAGTGTATCAGCTGATGGATTAGTAATGTTGTATGTGCGCTTCAGCCAAAGGACGCATCAACCGTAGAATTCTGTGGAATCAACCTGCATGCCTCCCCTTAATTTACCTTGTCTTACCATACTCTTCCTCAGCTCAACTGAACTCAAATCCAATGACCTTGCCTTACTTAACTAACCTTAACTTGTCTTTATTAACAAAGCTTACCATACCTTAAGCTTAATTTACGTTAAGATACCAGACCACAACTGACCTTGCCCTGCTGACCTTACACGCCTATCATCGTCGATATGACGGCGTCGTTAAATAAACGATATTAAGCCTGACCTTACAGTAACTTCTCTAACATTTAACATTCTCTGTAGCTAGCTAAGTTTAATTACACCCTAGTAATAGTTCCTAGGTAGGCACACCCTAGTATAGTTCCTAAGAGCCTGAGGGATTATACCTACCTCTGACGACAAAAATTTTGTAATAGTAATAATAATATTTATTCTATTATAATGAAGCGCCTGATAAACGCACTGCGCTGTACATGTTATGACGATTTAAACAATTCACAAGAACACAAATTACAGAAGACATAAATCAACAAAGTTGAGGCATTGTTATTACAACAAACCAACCTGATGAGAATCATCAACAGTATGCAAATGGCTAATTGTGCCAAGAATCAACTTAACTTAGCTAGCTTCAAAGACAAAATAGAAAAACAGTGGCATACAAATAGACAGCCAGCCAGCCAGCTAGACAGACAGACAGATATATCGAGAAACGGACTAGGAAGTAGACAGACAGACAGATAGACATACATGCATATTGAGAAACGGACTAGCAAGAACAGACAGACAGATAAAACGACAGACAGACATACAGATATATCGAGAAACGGACTAGGAAGTAGGCAAACAAGCACACAGACAGACAGAGAGATAGACAGAAGGTGATTCGATTCCTACCATGCAGCTTGTTCTCTCCAACACTCATCACTCTCTCCTGACATCTGTTGTCTTGCCACCCCGGTGTACATCTGCAACAACATCAAACCAACTCTAGCTATTAAATATCTCTAAACAACCTCTCTTACTTGACGCAGCGCTCATGAATAAGCTGGTGCCCTGCGCTTATCTTCAGTATCGCAGTTGTCGTCATCATGATCATCGTCACTGCTATCACCATCAACGGCACAACTTTTAACCTTCTCCCGAGTGTGATTCTCGTTAACGATAACGATAATGTTCGTTAACGAAAATAAAATGATTTCGTTAACGATAACTATAACTATAACTAAAGAATATCATTAACTATAATTATAACTATAACGAAAATAACAATAACGAAAATTCATCTTTATTTTCGTTAATGCAAAAAAATAAAAATAGGAAGTGCAGTATGGCTGATTCGACATAAATGAGAACGACAAAATGCGATATTTTTCTTATGCAATTTGTCAGTTACTTTGGAAACTCGTGTATTCATGAAGCGGAATGCACCCATGTTTCAAAGGCTTTCAAAGCTCTGAGCAAATTGTGAAACAGCATGTTAATACACACAATTTAACTTATAGTCTTAATTATTGTAACTAAGTAGTAACTAAGATTAACTAAAATAAAAATCCATTAACTATAACTATAACTAAAAAGTAATACTAACTATAACTATAACTAAAATTAAAACCATTAACTATAACTGTAACTATAACTAAAATAAAATCTGTAAGGAGAATCACACTGCTTCTCCCGAGGCATTGAACGTCATGAAGGCGTCGCTACAGAAGTCATTCGATAGGATCAGATTGGCTGAGATTAGATTGAACAGGACTCGACTGGTTTGGATTGGACTGGACTTTTAAAGTCCTGTTGTTATTGGGCTAGACTTTATTGAACTGGAATGAATTGGACTATTCTATTCTATTTACGAACTTATAAAGCAGATAATACTAGAAAGTATTAGACAGGACTCAACTGGACAGGACAGGACAGGACAGGACTGTCAACAGGACGACTGGACTGGACTGGACTGGACTAGGATTAGATTAGATTAGGGTGCATACGTACTTGCAGAAGCGCCGCCCAAGCGCTGGCATGACGTAGCAGGTCCCTCCATTGAGACAGTAATCGGTCTCAACACAGGCTGTTGCGTGTGCATTCCTAACCGATGGCGGCGCTGTCAACAGATATCAAAAAGCGTCTTCAAATGCTTTACACTAACCTAAGAAAACTGATATTTCCATCTAAATGGAATTGCAAAGTGCTCATTTATATAACGCCTTTCCGAGAAAAGTCGTCAGATATGCTCCCAAACCGATTTTGCAAACCATTACCATGAAAATGATAAAATTTTAATTACTAAACATCGGTTTAGATTCTTTGTAATTTTAATCGTAAGTGCTTATTTTGCATAGATCATCTTCAAGAAAGCTTATCACAGGGTGCTCCCGACCTGACTATGCAAGACCACGGGGCGCGGTGGTGTAGGGGAATGTTCGGTGCCTTGCAGCCGCAGGGTTGTGGGTTCGAATCCACCTCAAGCCGCCGCGTAGGGACCCTGGGCAAGTCCTTCACTCGCAATTGCTCATGCGCTTCGGCGTGAAACTCCGATTCAGTGTCCGCGCTGTAGTCGGGAGCGCCTCTGAGTAGAAATCTTGAAGGGGCGCTATATAAATATCTGATATGAATGAATGAATGAACGAATAGAACAGAATGGTCTTCAACCGCTTGCGAAATGGAGGCGTAGAAAAGAGAAGAAGCTAATTGAATAAAGCCAGCCAGTTCCGGAATGAAGGGCCGACCACTGTACATGTATTGTATTTTAAGCAGTATGGCGAACCGTTCACAGCGGAAAACCCCGCGTGAAGAAGCAGTTTCTGAGAAAAACGAAGGAAGACTACCTCTGCAAAGCTTCCACGTAGCGCTGTGAATAACCGACATACCGGGTAATCACCCTGCGCGAAAAAATCTAATGCGTCTTAGACTTTTTGTCATACCATGGATTCAATCAGAGCCTAATCACCTCGTATGTTCTAAGTAATGTCACATGATTTTTGCTCTGACCTAAATAATATTATCTGATGTAATTTGACCTAGTTGTCTTCCAGGGACGGCTAATTAATTAATTAATCAAAGAGCGATCGAAAGTTAATAATAATGATATTCTTTATTATTTCAAGCCATCAAAGACCGTATGATTACCATTCAGTATAAAAGGATGATCACAAATTATTACAGTAGTCGAATTTTACTGTATACAGCAGCCATGCAAGGCGCCCACCACGTCCTTCTACTCAGTTCACCAACGCCATCCAGCGATTGATAGGCTGAGTGGACCTTTCGGGAGGGTAGCGGGAATCGATCCCGCCTCCTATTGCTCTTCACGCCAGTCAGATTACCATTACCCTATGGAGCCTCTACAAGAACTGATCAATGAAACAGCAAACCACTTACCATGTTCCTCTACGATCCTCCTGCTCTCCGGATCAGCCACTGTCGGATTGGCCACCAACCGGAAATGACGTAGAGTAGCCGACGTAGGACCGGAAGCACTCAGGAACAGGACGAGCTCATCCCCGACTCCCCGAGGTGCTCCCACACACGTCTGCGCGGACTCCGAATCGCCAAACGGCCCCACGATAATCCTCCCATGAGTAGCTCCACTATCCATCTGGCCCTTGAAGACGGCCACAACCGAAATCACGGCATCAATGAGTCCAGAGTCGGCTGGTTGGAACGCCGCCGGTTGGGTCTCCTCGACGCGACCTTCAAGGACGATAGGGGAGTCCCCTACCAGAGATCCCACGCCCCCTGCACTTGGCAGACACCCCTGTCCGTTACTGACCAGATATAACCCGAACGAGATGAAGACGAACACTTCTGTAAGTATCGCAGTCCTCGCCATTGTTGAGTGTTGTTGTTACGGTGCAACTGTCACGACGTCGTGTCGAAGTAAAGGAATTTCTACGTCTTCTTAACAACTAGACCAAATTCTGCTGAACAGCCAGATAGACCGATGTCCTCGCACCGCTGGGCTTTCAACGGGTGAATGAAGAACGTTTGCTTAGCGTAAAGGCACAACGTTGAATGCAGTTATAGGCTGAAAGCGGCTTCTTTTGAACGATCAACAGGAGTAGTACAGGTAAGGTTCTGACGGCGAGTGGTTTATAGCCCAGTTATATAGCACACTGAGTGCATAATTGGGCAAAGTGGGAGGAGACTCAGAAACAGTGACAGAGGCGGAGAAAAGAGGGGAGGAAAGAGTGGAGAAAGAGGGGAGGAAAGGGCAGAGAGAGCTACGCTACAGCTGACTGGCTCGAGTTGGGACACGGCTGATTGCGCAACTGTCAAAGAGGTCTGTGAAAGAGGGTCGCCAACAGGGATGGGCGCAGAAGGAGGAGGAAGAAGAAGAGGAGGAAGAGGACTAGGCCTGTGGTAGACAGTGTCTGGGTGAGTGACTCGCAGTCTGGGTATCCGGGAGTAACAATTGCTTAATTCATAAATCCTTATTAAACTTATGTCACGCGATCTGGGCTCAATACCTGAGTCAACGCTGAACTATGCGCTATAACTCACTTTCGCGAGTAGGATGCAAAGCTAAGATTGTAATCGTAGTCGAATTCTAGGGATTTCTAGAGCGCCACCCCCCAAGCCCCCAGCTCATTCACAGGTGCTCAGTAAAAACAGAACCGATAGCCAGACAGGGTATAAATCGGCTCCAGGGGTCAATCAATCAATCAATCAATCAATCAATCAATCAATCAATCCAAAGGTTCAGGTAGGCAGACAGTCAGACGGCTAAGATGGGATGGTGGTTATGATTGGAGCTGGGAAGGTGGTAAGTGGAAGAGGAGGAATCAGGGTAGGACATAATTATTATGGATAAGACGTCTTTTGACTTTTGAGTGAAAGACCCGTGGAAAGATACAGAGGTGCTCTATTTATGGTTTTCTAAGATTGTTCAGATAATTGTCGTTATTTGCCTATATCGATAATTCCATTGTTGTGTTGAGACGCCCACTTCTTTTCCTCCTTCTCCCTTACTTCTCACCGCACACTCAAAATGTAAACACCACAGGAAGACTATAATTATAGCCGATTGGTTAGAGCGCTCCTTCGCTTGCCTTGTAGCGCGGAGAGTATGGGTTCGATCCTCCTCCTCTGAGGCAAAGATCCCGCTAAGTAGGGACACCTCTATATAATTTCAACAGAATGCTCAAGCAGGCAGATACGGCTCCGGTGGAGGGTGTCTAGAATTTAGCTGAGAGAGGTAAGTGGAAGAGGAGGAGTCTCATGGGTAGAGTTTATGGATAAGATGGATGGTGGTTAGGATTGCTTGGGGAGAGTGTTAAGTGGAAGAGGACGAATCAGGGGATTAGGGTTTATGGATGAGGAGTGTAGAGATCTATAGCAAGAGTCGCAGTGTTTATGGTTTTCTAGGACGGTTAAAATAACCCATGTCGCAATTTCTCTGTCTATCGATAATTTCATTGTTGTGTTGAGACGCCCACTTCCTTTCCTCGAACTCTCCTCCTCATCCTCTCAATCCTCCTCCTCCTCGTCCTCCTCCTCTCCTCCTACTCCTCCCTTACTTCTCACCGCACTCAAACTGTAAACACCACAGGAACACAATTCCTGCCAATCGAACATAGCGCTCATCTTGCAACGCCGAGATTCCTGCCTCGAACATCCTCCCATGAGACGGTGACTTCCTCGTACATAACCCATGGGGCAAGTCCTTGACTCGGACATAACCCATGGCGCAATTCCTTCCTCGAACATAGACCATTAAGCAGTGGCTGCCTCGAATATAACCCATGAAGTAATTCCTGTTCGAACGATAACCCATGAAGCAATTCCAATAATCGAACATAACACCATCTACGGCAGTTGTTTATCTGTCTAACTGCCTCGAACATAACCCATGATCTAGCAATTCCTTCCTCGAACATAACCCATGAAGCAATGCCTTCCTCGCCTATTCTGCAGGAACAACAAATTTTTCAATGAGTGATTTACATACACAATACAGTCTTACAATACTTTAACACAACAGAATTGAAAGAAGCGGATCTAAAAACCTTAACTACCAATAATTCATTCAATGTTTTGCTCATTCAAATATGCGCCCACAGATTTCTAAAAAGGCCCACCGTGGGTGTTTCACGATTTGCAGAGGGTAGTTTAGTACAGAAAGAAGGTCCGATATATTCTATTGATATTGGGCGTATGTTTGCGTGGGCAGAACACCTACGATAATTTTCCTGTGATCTGGTATAATGTGGGTGGTATTATATATTATAATTATAGGCATTATAATAATATTCATTATATATAATCGTAGTAAGCGAAGATACAATTCAACAACATAAAGGGCACACTGACTTAGTGGTACTACATTTGTAACCACGCTTTGCTGGATCACCGTATAATGTGGGTTGTATTATATCTAGGCCTAAGCCTAGTCTAGTGTCATCTAGATGGCATCGGTAACCTACCATAACTTTCAAGACTATTGTTTTCGATGGTCGCTTCAAGCGAAAACGATTATGAACAAAATATCCGGGTTGGTTTTCATTGAAAAATTGACATTAATTGATAGTAGTTATATTCACCATTAAAGGGCCAACATGAGCAACGGTCTCACATTTAAACCGACGAGCATTTAAAAAACGATACACCCACAAAATGACATAGGCCTATATACTATAGGACTATATATAAGCCGATTGGGCTATACAGACGATGTGTACAGTGATCCAGCGAGCGTGGCTACAAATGTAGTACCACTAAGTCAATGTAGCCTACCCTTTATGTTGTGGAATTGTATCCTCGATTACTACGATTATATATAATTAATATTATAATTAGGCCTATATATTAGCGTATGTAATTGTATTTTGGAGCTTCAGTGGGCGATTAAAAGGCGCGCCCACTCATGAATACTGTGTGCATTTACTAATGAACATTTTCATAATGGTTAACGTTTTATGATGTTGTGAAAATACCGGACCATGTGGCGGTCATAGGTCACATTTAAGAAAAACTGACTTAGGAATTCGCTAGTGCATTCAATTTTGTTAAGTCCAATTGCAATTGTATATTTATATAGCGCCGAGCGAAGTGCAGAAATAATGACAGACACAGCCTATCCGATGCAACATGTTATTTACAAATAGACCATGGCAGAAATTTACAAAACAATGCACAGTGAACTGGAAGAGTCACCACTGGTGGGCCCACGCACTCACGTGGAGCTAGCCAACGGGTTTTCGTTGACAGATAGCAGACACCCTATTCGTAACAGCCTAACTTCCCAATAGAAAGCCCCTCTCTGTCTCTTTCTAAACGCATGTCTCGTGCGCATTCATGCATGTCTCATCCGTGGCTTTGGTTTTCACGCGTAAACATCGTCAGCATTTCATACACGGTCTAGGAATGTTAGGCGTCTATAATACAACAGTACTCTGTCTGTGATGTCAGTGGGGCCTAAATTTAGTCGCTCATACCGTTTGACCGTCTACTCTAGCTTTTGGCAGTGACGCACTATGCGGCTCACCTGTTTGGCAATCTATAATTTTTATTAAATGAATGGTTACTCGGGAAAATATCGGTACCCGGTGGCGCGTTGGATAACAGCTGGCGTAGAGAGCGAGAGGTACCGAGTTCGAGCCCCCGTTGGGCAGGATATGCTTTGTAGGCTGCTATTAGCGCCGTTGTATTGCAAAGCTGTCTGTTCTGTTAGTAGTTAAGATTTCAATTGCATAACATGTAAATGTACAGCGCAGTGCGTTTGTCAGGGTTCTACGCTTAATAAAGAAAAGATTATTATTATTATTATTATTATTATTATTATTATTATTATTATTATTATTATTATTATTATTATTATTATTATTATTATTATATTGACAATCCATGTCAAATAAGCTGTTCCAATAATCTTATGTGTTCTGATCCTATAATCTGATCTAATCTGATGCAATAATCTGATTTGGTCCGATCCAATATGGCGTCGTGTTGGATATATTTACTATGTTATAATTATGTTTTGTGTGTTAGTAATAGTGACCCCAGTTTAGGTTCTGTAGACAGCAAACGTCAGTACAACCTCGGATCTATATATTAGTCGAACACCTTGTTTTAAAGGTGTCTAAAAAGTGAGTTGTGTAATTAAGTTATTGCGTTGTAGTGTTTAGCGACATCTCACGGCTGCGAGTACCATTGATTGGTTAGCTACTGTTTAACGACACTGGGTCACAGCAAAGACGACTAGCATCGCCCTCCTCCTTTATCCTTGCTTGGGACTAGCACTTCCATATTACGGAAAGTGGCAGGGCCATTAAGAGTAATTTCGGTTTAACGACGCTGTGTCATAAGAACGCTTACCGTCGCCCTCCTCCTCAGTCAAGGTTTGGGACGGGCACCACCAGAATACAGACTGGTGGAGATACAAGGTCGTTCACGTCCACGTTACGATTGAACAATCAAAATTTGGTGATTGAATCCGGAGTTTAAAAAATCTTATGACAACAAAGGTCGTTGACGTCGTCAAAAATTATTTTGGCCTATTACATCCTTAGTAAGATGGCTCCTGTCTCCAGGCGAGGACAAAAATGAAGCTCCTTGCTCATAAATGACATCTTTTTGACGGAAGTGACCATCATGTATTTTGTCGGAATTTTCCGCCCCTTGAAAGTGCCGCTCTAGGTAACCGCGAATATCGCTTATACCGTCGCCTTCCTCCTTTATTCAGGCTTGAGACTGGCACTACCAGAGAACGAGAAGTGGCGGAGTTTGTATATAGCCTCATGTTTTAAAGGTGCTTTACGATTGCATTGCATTAGAAGTTTAACTATAATCCGATGGTTACAAGAACCGTTGAAATCGGCCTTGACTTTCGACTTTAAAAGCTGGAAATACTGAGATTCCCACAGTTTAACGATACCTTGTGGCATCAAAGGCTGTTGGCGTCGACATGAAAAATGTTTTTTACAGTTCTCGCTTTTTCAAGGTGTCTAATTAAGTAAGTAAGTAAGTAAGTAAGTAAGTAAGTAAGTAAGTAAGTAAAGAAAGTAAGTAAATATTCTGTATTGAGAAGCAGTAGCAAACGCACAGCACTGTAATTAGTTTCTTGGATGTCATGAAGGAGTTTCGCTAGTGCAACGACAGCTTATGTCATAAATGCTTTCGACGAATATAGAAAAATTTCCACATCTTTCATCTTGAATAAAGGATAACTTTTGAGCTGCACGTTTAGTAATAAACTGTGGTGGTGGTGGATCCAGAGTATAACGACAGTTTATGACAACAAATGCCGTTGCCGTCAACAGAAATTATTTTGGCATATTAGGCTACAGCTCAATCAATAAACGCGTTTATTTATTTAGTCCAAGGTTTAACGTCGTCGTATGATATCAAAGGACGTTGACGACAATTTAAAATATTATACAGTGTAGTGAAAATGAATTCATAGCGTCAAAAGACACCGTTTAAGACTGTCCAAACATAACGTTAAAATACCATTAGTGTTCATAAATAAACTTTCGGCCACTGTTCGCTTTCTGGCAGTGCCAGTCCAAAGCCTGGAGGAGAAGGCGACGCTAATGGTCTTTGTTACTACACAGTGGTCGTTAAACAGTAAACAAGAAGAAGAAATAAACGAGTGATCAATCTAGTTAATAATTATATGTCATCTAGTTGATATTATGTAATCTAGTTCAGTGCTTCCCAAACTTTGTAGTGTCGCAGACCGGCAGGAATTAACTTTCAGTGTCACGGACCGGCAGGAATTTTCCCACTGCAGGAAGGCCAATGCCAAATTTATTTAGGCCTAATTATTTCTCTTTTTCGATCATCTAGAATAAATTCCTCAAATATGTATTAAAATTGATATAAATGCATGTTCAGCCAATTCTTTGGCTCTATTTCCCTTTTAATTCTAGCCTAATAATTGTCTTTTGTTATGACTTTAAAAATATAATAGCTTGATTCCGAGACAATTTGACCAGTTTCTTGACTCACTTTGCGGACCGGCAACTGCATGAGGGCACGCGGACCGGCACCGGTCCGCGGACCACTACTTTGGAATGCACTGAGATTCTAGTTAATATTATATCATCAATAAACGATACCTCATAAATAAACGAATGATCAATCTAGTTAATATATATCATCAATCGGAATCATTATAAAGGTGTCCAAAACTGAATGTTTTACATTAGTTTACGGTTGCTAAGTTTGCGCATTGGTTTTATTCTTATCGCCAGCATCAGATTTTGTACGTTTTTTTAGAAAGCGATATCTTCTGGCAATAAAGGCTGTTGACGTCGACAGAAATTATTGTGAACAGTTCTCACCGTTCGTTGGGCATAATAAGTTCATCTATCAAATCCAGACCCATAATATTGGCCTATGGACCAACATCCTTGCAAGCTATCATTCGCTGAGATTGTTTTTGGTCCCACCAGCGTCTTCTTCAGCACTATCTTCTCCGCTCTGGTGTACATCGATTGGAAAATGTCCGCACTATCAAAATGAACTCCAGGTTATCAAGAACGTCCTCTATGGACTTCCACTACCTGCATGACGCAAAACAAACAAGCCAATAGTTTACATGCCAATAACTTCGCAAAACACAGATAAATAAATAATTATTACACTGTGCAATGAAAAACAAGAGGCGTAGAGCAACAAGTGGTAACGAGAATCTTTAATATTATTTGTGCCCAGTGTTCCAATGATTATGAAGGTTGCTACAACATAACTGCAAAAATTGCAAGCTACAGCACGTTTTACAGACTGGTTAAAATTATCACGAAATATGAGTTGTATAAGAGTACGAAAAACAGCAGGTTTTATAATATCTTTATATAATGAGTTAGTTTGAAATAAATGCACATTTTCGTCGCCATCCATCGAAATTTCATTCACTTCGCTCGGAATTGTTCATAAACACCGGGTAGGAAAACTATTCCTACCCGATTGAAAATATTTTTTTTCGGAAGATATCTCTAAGAAAACCATTACAACGGGGTGGTAATCCACATTCCTATGAGGCGTTAAATTGTCCTTAAGAAAATTAGTTTCAAAACGTTCTAATAATGCATACTGGGCAAGAACGGGTTAGCGACTCTAACTCATGTCTGCAAGGTACGGTGATATTGACCTAACGTTTAAAAGGTAATTTACAGACTTCTCATTGACTGGACGCAATTAATGAACACCTACCTCAAAATGGAAGCGTGAGCGTTCAACTAAAGCAATCGTTTTGCCTCGCCTCCTTTCTCTCGTCTCTGTGGTCGCTTTGGCAACCGGACTTGTGTCTCCATTTGACAATTATCTGGACAACCCCTTCGACTCAATGCAGCGCTTGTGAATAAGCTGATGCCCTACGCTTAGCTTACAAGCGGCGCTTTATAAATTTGGAGTCTACGATTGAGCTGACTCAAAGACAAGAGGCTGGATGCTGATGACGAGACGAACTTAAATCCCAGAATCTAACATAATATTTGTTTTTAAAGCGACGAATTTCGATGAAACGAACGATTGATTAAATAGTGCACACGAATTTATTTGTACCAAAATGTTAATCGATTTTAAAGGTGTCTAAATGGAGGCTCTAGAGTGGCGTTATTATACTGCTTCGGCCGTCGATGTCAACCCTGATGAGAATCTCATCTTTTAATTTACTTTATAATTGCAAATATGAATATGTGTTATATCGCCTGAGGTGCCCGGATTTCTTCTGCAACCAAAAAGATAAGTTGCACTAAAATCAGTCTATTTAAACGAGCTTAATCTAAATTCAGAAACCTATCATGTGTAGGCCTAATTGTGATTCCAATACAGCTTAACGATGGACCATTGATGCGTTTTGAGTTATCGTCAAGGACTCTATATTAAAGGACTGGTTACTCGCGATAATATCGTGTACTTCCGGTTTAAGGCAACGAGCCTGGCGCCACCTGGCGATGCGGGTGTAAGGAGCGTCTTTGGACGTTAAAATGCATGGTGAACCCGATGTTTGTTCAGCGATTAATTGCACGAATTTGAGGAAAACAAATCAGAATTATTTTTATTTCAGTTTCTAAGGAACGAAGAAAGGTAAATAATAATAAATGTAAAGATATTTTTAATGACTTTCAGTTAAATAATCTAAACTACGGAGATAGGCGTTTAGCATGGTAAACACGAGGTTCTACGCCTTTGTCGCTAGGTGGCCAGGCTCCATGAGCCGCCATTTTCTCTCCAACGCGCTTACATAAGGAGATTCCAGTCCTGTGTATATTGGTCCTTGAGTTATCGTCTGACGTTTTTCTTTGGCTTTCTTTACCTCTATCTTTTCGCTCGTTCATTCACGGCTAGAGTTTCCTAAAATGAAAAGGTTTCTTCGTTTAGCGACAAATGTTGCTGTCAGGGTAATTGACAGGGGTACTTTGGATGTCGGCTATTGAAATACAAAGTTCGAATAAGACACCTTTAATAAGAGGTATAAATTCGGTATACAAAATCGTGCCGCGAAGTCTCCAAAGGTTCGAATGTTGCGGAAAATTAAAAAAATATGTAATTTGGCATTTATATAGCACCGCTAGCAGAGAAAAGACAAATCAGCGCTAGCCAATTCGACGTTAAATGTCAACTACAACTACATGTAGATTATTACATACGTTAGCAAAACAAAGCACAGTAAACTAGAAAAAGAGTCACGAGTGGTGGGTCCACGCACACACGTGGAACCAATCAATGGATTCCCGTCGACAGAAGGCATGGATGTTCAGAGTCACTGGACAATTTACACAATTTCACTCAATGTGCTATACGCAATGTTCGAAGGAAATAGAAACAAAGGCAGACCAAGACTTTCCTGGATAGACAATATAAGCAAGGTCATAACATCACTTTGATTAACACTGAAAGTAGCACTGGATATGACAAATGACCGAGGACAGTAAAGAACATTTATTCGCATCCATCGCCGCCAAATGGCTCCCGTCAGGAACTGATGATCACCTACATCATCATTCTGCTATTATGCTATAATAAACAGTTATAAATCACAATCATGGAGTTCTATAACAGTGTAAATTTGTACACAAAATTTCCTATAGGGGTCGTCCATTAATTATGTCAACAAAATAGGGGGGACGGGGTTTGGAAAAGTTTGACAGTTGTTGACAAAGGGAGGGGAGGGGGTTCGGTACAATTTGACGTCAACAAATTTTTTCCAATGAATCAACACAGACCCTTCAAAATGGTAGCGAAAACATTAAGTAATGCTAAAAATGTATAAAGTGCTTAATGTCTAATATTATTAAAAAGCTGGTAATAAACTAAACTCATATATTTTGAAATTCAAGATTGCATTTTTAGTGTAAAATTTAAAAAAAAATGATTCTACATGTATTGAGCCATTATGTTTCTTTTTTGTAGTGGAGGGTGTTCTGGGATTGTTGACATAATTGTTTAGGGGTCCGTCAATGTTTGACAGTTGTTGACAAGGGGGAGGGGGTCAAAAACTGCCTAAAATTTGTGTTGACGTAATGGACGACCCCATAAACGCCAACGGCATATGATGCCACAAGATGCCGTTAATCTGTTGAAATCGCAGTCTTGTACTTGAATGGTGTCAGTCCGAATCCCGGATAGAAGAGGAGGGTAACGCTAATCACCTTTGTCACGACACAAAGTTGCAAGGCAGAAACTAAATATCTATCAGTTTCCGGTCCTACGAAATATGAACGAATTTTCTATACAGGAACCCAGCTATCAGAGCATGAATGGCAACGATCAGAAAATAAAGAGCAATCTGATGCTCCAGATAATTCCTTCAAGGGCTTCCCGCTCCTGCTCTCTGGCGAAGCCCCATCTACACAGGCGAGCAATACATCATCATACCAGCCGTAATAATAATAATAATAATAATAATAATAATAATAATAATAATAATAATAATAATAATAATAATAATAATAATAATAATAATAATAGTAATAGTAATAATAATAATAATAATAATAATAATAATAATAATAATAATAATAATAATAATAATAATAATAATAATAATAATAATAATAATGATAATAATCTTTTCTTTATTAAGCGCCTGACAAACGCACTGCGCTGTACATTTACATGTTATGCAATTTAAATGTTAACTACTAACAGAACAGACAGCCTGCAATACAACGGCGCTAATAGCAGCCTACAAAGCATATCCGCCCTACGGAGCTCGAACTCGGTACCTATCGCTCTCCATGCCAGCGTGTTATCCAATGCGCTATCGGTGGCACGAACCACATCAAAGAAGCTCTTCCCCGAGAACCCATGCGACCTCAGTATCCCAAGTGCGTAAGAGGACTGCTTGCTTTAATGGTCAGATGTCTAATAATGGCTGGAGAACCAAAGTTTCTCAGCAAGCTCAACACTCAGAATATTTATTGCCGGTCCCAAACCTGGATGAAGGAGGAGGGCGACTCTAGTGATCTTTCTCATCATACAGTGTCGTTAAACAGCAACTACTACTATTCAATCGTTTCTGAGCGTAGTAGACGCGATCATTGTTAACGGCTCTGACAGCCGCAAGATGTCGTTAGCACTTTAAAAATAATCCAGCTACAGATTTAGAAGAGATTAAATGAAAATAGGAATTAAATCTGAATGAATCAACAGCAATTATAGACACGATACTGAATGGTCTCCAACCAGTTGCGAAATAGATACAGACAGATAGAAGAAGATTATATCGCAGACTGCATGGAAGCCGGATCCAGAATGAGCGACCGACCACTGCACATCTTCCACGTTGGCCGGTAGCGCCACTGAAAAACTCCATTTAGACACCTTTAAAACAGTTCACTTTTATGGTATAAATACTTTTTAAAACGTTATTCAATAGTTAATTTCTGCTTTACAGCATTCATTGATGGCGTCAGTGTCAATGGTTCTTGCAGTCGCAAGATGTCGTTCAATACTGAAATGAAATCCAGATTTACCTGCAACTGCCTGTACTCTGGTAGTGCCAGTTCCAGCCCTGGAGAAATGAGGAGGGCGACGGTAATCATCTTTATTATGACACACTCAGACACAGTGTCGTAAAACAGCAACTAACCAACCAACCTTATAATAAAACCTCTGTATAAATGTATGTACACCAAAGTGCGGATATGCAATAATTGGTTTAATAAAGAATATACTTACTTACTTATTTATTTGTTTTTTAGTTGCCATTTGGCTTCACAGTAAGTAAGTAAGTATATTATATTTTGAAGCGGCTGCAGAAGATTCGAACTCTGGTGTACAAACATCACGTAATACAAAATACGGAATCAGTATGAATACAACATTGTACCAATAAAATGTTTTCGTTATGCAATTGCCGAGTGGACTTAGAACTCATAGTGAGACTGAGGGGGAGACCATAGGTTTTTGGTTTCCTGGGTGTGAGCAGTTTATGAAGTACATGCCCATGGTCGTTTCAAACAGAAGTATAAAGGCCGACATCGACCTGCCTGCAGAGTTTGTCAAACTCTGTCCCTTGTCGTTTTGGTTAGAATGGCTTGAAGCTGATTTGTTCATGCTGGGACGTGAAGACTCACCATTGTATTGTGTTTGTAATCTGGGCATTTATAAAGCGCCTCTAGCAGTAATGACTATTCAAAGGCGCTCCTAGATCATGGCATGGGCTGCATACAGTGTCATAACAAAGATGATTAGAGTCGCCTCTCTCTTCCTTCTGCAGGCTTTGCACACACACACACACACACACGCACACGCACGCACACACACACACACACACACACACACACACACACACACACACACACACACACACACACACACACACACACACACACACACACACACACACACATACAACGTCAACGGCCGTAAGATGTCGTCAAACTCTATGAATCCATCCTTCAGTCGCCGGTTTATCTTCAGACATAATATTATTATTTCTAGATAAACTAAGAACAGGTCAACATCATCAACGACCTTGGCAGCCACCGGAAGTGGCCAGAAAAACAGAAACTAATAGATGAAATGACGCGTCGAATTTAGACACCTTGAATTAAATGAATCTTTAGGTTATACAATGGACAATCCCGTACAATGTACAATTATTTCAAGCGTCAATAAATGGATTGGAAAGTACGGCTTACGTCAACGGCCACAACAGCCACAAGTTGTAGTAGAAACGTAGACAATATAAACTACTCCGATGAAATTGCACGTTGAATTTAGACACCTTTAATTAGAGAAGTGTTAAGTTATATATTAAAAAAATGATAATTTCCGTAGACTCAGAAGATTTATAGGAGTCTTACGTCAACGGCTCTAACAGCCGTAATATATATCGCCAGGAAATCTAAAGTACTATATTAAACGGCACGTTGAAAAAAGACACCTTTAATTAAATACTTCTTTAGGTTATACATTAAGTAATAGCGTTCAAAACTTTTTCAACTCAATGACAATCGAAACTGCTAGGTGAAAATAATCACACGCTGAATTTAGACACATTTAACCAGATAAGTCTTAAAGTCATACATTAAAAGATCGAAAACTTCAGACGACTAACGACTATAATTGATTGATTGATTGCTAAGTAGATGGTAAGTTATTGGTTACGTCAGCCGCCATAGCAACCGCAAGATGTCGCTAGACAATAAAAACTACTAGACGAAATTACATGAAAACTCCGCCACTGTTTGTACTCTGACAGTGCCGGTCCCAAGCCTGAATAAAGGTGGAGGGCGACGCTAATGGTCTTTGCTATCACACAGTGTCGTTAAACTGAAACTACTGCTACCACATGTTGAATTTAGACACCTTTAATTAGAAACGTCTATAATTTATACATTAAAAATCGACAATATCCAACTCTAATTGTAATACACTCAGTAGGGTGGTCCGTGTACTTGTCGGTTAATTCACCCCATTTCATTTTCTCGTCTACCTTGTCGGTTAATTCACCCCAGTTCATTCTTGCGTCTACCTTGCCTGTTCATGCACCGGAATAAATTTTTACGCGTTTCTTTCCTTTTAAGCACAGTCCTAGTGCTGACGTCATATCCGTACAAGTCCGTCCATTTTGTAACTGTTTCATAATATGACGCATTATGTCGTAGCCTTTATCTGTCTTCTAATGACGACACTAACCCTAACCCTGACCCTAACCGACCCTCACGACGTAAAGTTCTATAATCTATGTCGGTTAGGTTCAGCTGATGCGTCGTTGTTACGCGTCGTGAGGGTCGGTTAGGGTCAGGGTTAGGGTTGGTGTCATCCATGTTTTCTAATTACCACATTGTCATTGGTTGAACTGGAATATCATCATCATCATCATCAGGATCCATGGGCCGAAGGCCCGTAGGTGTCCAACGCTTGCATCGTATCCATGGGCCGAGACCCGTTGGAGTCCAATGCTTGCATTGGATTTCATTCGTATTTTTTTCTTTTACGAACGGAGTATCTGCACCCATCCGTTCGACCTTCGCACTTCTCCCTTAAAGAGAGTTCCAAGCTTAGGACTGGCTCTGATATCCACTATCTTGTGGTATCAAAGGCGGCGATGCCGCCCACGTTTGCCAGCTTTTTCAGGGTTCCTGCTGAGCCTGTCCACCTCGCGTAGCGCCCTAAGGTGGTACTTCAGCCAAGACCTTCACCACTGATGGTATAGCCTCAGCAGGCACTCCCCTACTGACTGTTGCCACCCCTCACCACGTTGAGGTGTGAGTCGGACTTTGAGTATATATGGGCTAAAATATAAGTAAGTATAGGCTATTCTTTAAATATGCCGTATATAAGGCGAATTGTTGGCGTAAACTTACGCATTATGTATTTGAGTCCCCGATTCTATAAGCCTGCCTGTTATGTTACTCATAGAAAAACAATGACTGACTTTAAGAATGAATCGCAAGATCTGAATGTTTTGCTAATTGCGTTAATTCAGTGTTCAGTACCCAGGAATATCGTGCTGTGTTTTCGACACCAGTTGAATGGGGTGAATTAATTTCACGTGGGGAAGTCATTACCATTGGAAAAATGAAATGGGGTGAATTAACCGACAAGTACCGGTGGTCCGTACCAACATGGGAAAAAAATATAAATCTTTTACTGGCTTCCACCCTCTCATCTGATGCTCCTCCAGTTTAAATTTATTGCTGCCAAAAATGGTTGTGATTGGTGCACATTTAGGGTATGCACAATCCACTTCTTTGTGATGCTATACGAAAGTATAACTATGCGAAATTGCCAATTATGGTTAAAAGAGTTTCTATCTCAATAAGTACATGGGACTCAAGGCTAAAGAATGTACTATATACTCAGATTAAAGTGCATTCTATTCAATTTTTCATATCTTTGTCTTTTCTTTGCTGAAATAGCTTAATAAGTGATTATTAGAACCTTTTTGATAATGAATAACTAGCTATTAACTACGGTACTCCATTGGAAATGCATTGCAACTTGGAAGATATTTTAACCATTACAATGCAACGGGTTGTAGGTGCGTAGAGCAGGCAGCCAATAAATAGCGAGTTGATGTGACATCGTATATCAAGTTGATGTAGTCGTACAACAAACAAATTAATGAATATGTTAAAGGAGGGTGACACCAGATGCCACTGAAAAGCAGTATAAAAAGCAGCTGCCCCAGCGCAGTTTAACCAGTAGTTTGCTATACCAGTTTTCTAAGATAGAGAGTATACAGGAGACGAGTCAGTGGACCGATTACCAGTCATTGTTCCAGGATCTGGCATTGAAACAACTCCTGTCTGTACCGAGGCTGTCTTCCGGAACGGATCAGCCAATGACATATGCAATGGCATATGCAATGATTGAGGGAGTTAAGGATGGCATCGAAGGACTCTGTTTTGACACAACTTCCAGCAACACAGGACGAAAGAAAGGAGTTTGCGTTTTGACAGAGAAGCTGCTGCAGAGAGAAAAGTGCTCTACTTGGCATTCAAGCATCATACGGTTCATACCCATGAAGTTCTTTTGGAGGAAGCCTTCAGCACCACAGTGGCCCAGTGTTGTTGTCACAGATTACAAGCCTGGCGTGGAAGTTCCGGTCATTGCAGATGTACTCTGTGTTATTTCGGCTGAAGTCATGAACTTTCCACCTCTCAGAGTTTCCTTCAAGAAACCGGGTGCCAAAATCCCTTGCCCGATTCATGGCAAGATTAATATATGCGCTTAAGATCTTCCTGTTAAGAGATTCAGCCTTCAAACTGACGAAACGAGAAGCACAAGATCTTGACCATTTCTGCGTCTTTGGTGTCGGGGTGTATCCCTGCTACCCATTGCAGCTCCTACTAGTGACTTGAAACAATTGAAACTACTCACGACATTTGACTCGCCAGCAACCAAGGGTGTTCTGAAGTAGTGTGGACAGCTTTGGTATCTGAAGAGCTGATAGCATAAGCCTTCTTTGACCAATGTAGTCGAGTAAGGACAATGGTGGAAGAACTCAGTCAGGAAGGAAAGGAGGATCCTCCGAAGCGTATTTCTCTGGACCAGTCCAAGGTTCCAGAATTAAGATTATGTGATTTGTGCATTTTGTGACCGCGAACACGCAAACACGCGCAATTTCTTCAAGAATCGTGACCTGCCAGATTCCTTCCTGGAAGTCAACCCGGATGTCTTGCTGACAAATCCAGACTATCGTCAAGCAGAAGATGGTGTTCGAGCTTCGTGTTGTTGACGATGCTGTAGAAAGAGGGTTGGCACTGATGCAAGAATACAATGATTTGCTGACAATACATGAGGGGCAGCTCAATTTGCTCTTCTTGCCATCAAGGAACACCACGATAGCCACAATGCAACTGTCCTCCAGGGTCTCGCTTCTGCTTCATACCAAACTGCTGGGACTGGACTCAAAAAGCAGAATGGATCTGTACTATGAACTACACGTAGTAGAATGCGCTATTGTGCTTGACCATTTACACTACTGCACTGCATTTGAATGATTGATCATATCATATCGGAAGCCTTTTGTTTGTGCGATTGCAAGAAATAAGCAAAAAAATTCAAGTGGATTGAGCATACTCTAAACATTGACCAATATTAAAGAAATTTTATACCAAGTAGTTTCTACCAAGGGAGAACTTATTTGGAGGGTGGGACGGTGGAATTTTGAAAGTTTAAAAATAAGGACCACCCTAACATTCAGGGTATCATTCGCTAGATGGCGTCGGTAAAATATTGTATTGTATATGAACACTTGTTATAGCGCCCCTACCAGATTCCTATTCAGAGGCGCTCCCGACTACTGCGCGGACACTGAATCGGAGTTTCACGCCGAAGCGCATGAGCAATTGCGAGTGAAGGACTTGCCCAGGGCCCCTACGCGGCGGCTTTGAGGTGGATTCGAACCCGCAATCCTCCAGCTGCAAGGCACCGAACATACCCCTAGACCACCGCGCCCCAGTTGTATTGTGTTGTATTGTATTGTACTCCACGTTTATATTGCGACCGAGCCACCCGCAGGTATAAGTAGTATAGGACGTGATGGGAGCCTTGAAATGAATGCCGTATACGGTTCAATTCGACTCGGGTAATAACACACGAGAATTCAAGCATGACAACACAGGAATAAGAACATGAAACGTAAGGACTCTTGACATACACATTGTGTATGTCAAGAGTCCGTATACGTCTCATTACACAGGAGCACTTCCCTTAGCAGACAAAGATTTAGGAAGATACAGATGGGACACCATAATTTATGACTCTGTGAGACTAGATGGTGTGGAAAATGAGAAATCTACCACGATCTCTCGCTCTCTCTCTCTCTCTCTCTCTCTCTCTCTCTCTCTCTCTCTCTCTTAAAACCCAATTTATCTGGCTGGGCACTCGCCAGCAGCTTGCGAAGCTAGATCTATCCACCATTGCTGCAGACTTCCCTCATTTTGTCTTTTCCTCTGTTGTCCGTGACCTTGGAGTAACACTGGACCAAGAGTTAACCTTTACCCCTCATATAAACCTCCTCTGCCGTGATTCATATTATCAGTTACGCCAGCTCAGCACTGTTGCTCGCTCACTTACTCCAGACGCCACCGCTACACTCATCCACTCTTTTATCACAGTCCGACTTGATTACTGTTGCTCACTCTGTGTTGGCCTTCCAGATCGGGTCCTGCGTTCCGCCGCACGCCTTTGCGGTCGTATTCTCAGATTTGGCCATGTCTCAGGTTATATGCTGGATGTGCTTCATTGGCTTCCCCTACTGCAGAGAAAGCCAAAGATCATTGCTTTGGTCTGACGGTCCTTGCTTGGCCTAGCCCTCGCCTATCTACGCGACCTCTGCTGCCCTACCTTGGGTGCTCCGGGTCGTCGCTCTATCCGCTCTACTGAGCGGGCGTGCTCATGGTCCCTTTTGCCCGCACAGCTACTAAGCAGAATCGCGCCTTCTCAGTGGTTGGTCCCTCCCTCTGGAACGGGCTCCCTTTGACGCTGCGCTTGCATGCCAGAATCCACTCTGGTTCTATCTACACTTGCCTCAAAACTGTCCTTTTCAGCCGTGCTGGGGTCGGGAGCGCTCCTGAGTATTAAACTTGAAGGGGCGCTATATAAATCTTCGTAATGAATTAAAGAATGAATGTGTATTAGTGCCATTGTAAGTAAGCCATGGTTGAAACTCCGCCACTGTTTGTACTCTGCAGACAGCGCCAATCCCAAGCCTAGAAAAAGGAGGAGGGCGACGCTAATGATCATTGTTGTTATACAGTGTCGTTAAACAGAAACTACTACAACTCCTATTTGACTCATTATTTTAAATATTGTTTAAAATAAAAAACTTTAATATAAAACTTGCATTTTTTGCAAGTTACTCCCGTTGTTTTGTGCGAATGCTTCCTGTAAACTGGCTTCTCACTTCATCTTCGACTAATGCGTTAATTAATTTACGCGATTAAATTTTTAGCGCAATTAACGCGATTGTCACTGCGTCCAATTATTTATAGAAATGCGCTAGAACAATTCTTGGAAAAACCGCTCAGTTTAAACTTTAAACTTTAAACTTTAAATTAAAAACTAAAAAGTAAAAAAAGTACAGTTAAAGCATGTTTGTTTTTTGTTTATTGACTGCAAACATTTATATAGCGCAAATTAAACTTAACTACTCAGAGTCGGTAGAGTAGTTGTACTCGTTATCTATTGTGACATACGCTAATAATGAATCGCGTTATTAAAAATTTTAATCGAGCGATTAATTTCGATTAAAAATTTTAATCGTTGCCCACCTCTAATTATTAAGCTAATTAACACTAGAAGGACGGCATGGGTCATTTTTGACCCATAGCGCACTTTGCGAGCGTGCCATGTAGCACCCAGTAAACATTAAAGGAAAATATTTTATGATATCTATGGCATTGTGGTCGCAAAGGCATAGAAGAAAAATCTTATTAATAGCTGGTCAGGTATAGGAGTTAGAACAGCGAATACCTAGAAGGACGGATTGGGGTCATTTTTGACCCATGAAACTATTACTGCAAATGCCTATTTTTCTAGTGTTTATCTTATATAAACCTTACTTATTTATGACGGCATTGCAAAACTCACGTTCTTCCCGCCATTTGTAAACAGTTTTGTTTATTGTTTCAAACACAATTGATATAAAAACAGCTATATCTGAGGGTTATCAATACCTGCGCTAAAATGAGTTGTCATGTACGATTATATGCATACAGCAAACCAAGCCCTTCGTTTGATTCAAGAAATCGGTGAGACAATGATAGTGATGCCTCTGTCTCAGATACCGGAATATTCCGCCACGCAGCGCATGAAGAAATTACTTCTGCGGCGGAAGGTGTTTAGCATTTTATCTAATGACGACTAATACTGACCCTAACCGACCCTCACAACGCCTAATCTCACCATAACCGACCATAACACAATAACTACGCCAATTGATAGAAGTAACGCAGTTTGGACAGTGCGCATGCGCCGAAGGTTGCGCATGCGCAAAGGTCTTCTGTCACGGAATTATATCAAAAATATTACTTCTGGGGCGGAATTTTCCGCTGCAGAAGAATTATCCTTAATAAAATACAGCCCGTAAAAACAAAGTTTTTTACTATATCCATCTAGTATCCTATAATGCGTCTTACGAAGCAGTTACCTCTACAAATATATAGTCCGCGTTCATTTTACGACTGCGGCCAATCACAACGCTGGCCAATGACAACGCTGCGTTTCGGAAAAGGGGATTCCCCGATTCGAAAAGTTGAGTCCCCGATTCTATAAGCTAGCCTTTTTTGGGGGAGCTGAAATTTTGATAGAATGAAGTGTCTGCGAGGGCGAGTCTATCTGCCAAGTTTCATGACGATTGAATGATTGTAAGTGATCGAATTAGTCGTCGCAAGATTTGACTTTTTAGCCTGTGGCTCAAGCAATCAATCAAGATTCCCGCAAGTTAAACTAGATGGATAATAAAATACAGCCCGTAAAAACAAAGTTTTTTACTATATCCATCTAGTATCCTATAACGTGTACTCTGAAAATAGTCCGCGTTCATTTTACAACATAGCATGCGTTTAATGAGGCAGCGCACCCGTTTCTGTTGCGGCCAATGGCAACGCTGGCCAATGGCAACGCTGCGTGTCGGAAAAGGGATTCCCCGATTCGAAAAAGTTGAGTCCCCGATTCTATAAGCTAGCCTTTTGGGGGAGCTGAAATTTTGATAGAATGAAGTGTCTGCGAGGGCGAGTCTATCTGCCAAGTTTCATGACGATTGAATGATTGTAAGTGATCGAATTAGTCGTCGCAAGATTTGACTTTTTAGCCTGTGGCTCAAGCAATCAATCAATCAAGCAAGATTCCCGCAAGTTAAACTAGATGGATAATAAAATACAGCCCGTAAAAACAAAGTTTTTACTATATCCATCTAGTATCCTATAATGCGTCTTACGAAGCAGTTACCTCTACAAATATATAGTCCGCGTTCATTTTACAACATAGCGTGCGTTTAATGATGCAGCGCGCCCGTTTCTGTTGCAGCCAATGGCAACGCTGGCCAATGGCAACGCTGCGTTTCGGAAAAGGGGATTCCCCGATTCGAAAAGTTGAGTCCCCGATTCTATAAGCTAGCCTTTTTGGGGAGCTGAAATTTTGATAGAATGAAGTGTGTGCGAGGGCGAGTCTATCTGCCAAGTTTCACGACGATTGAATGATTGTAAGTGATCGAACTAGTCGTCGCAAGATTTGACTTTTTAGCTTGTGGCTCAATCAATCAAGCAACCAAGCAAGCAAGATTCCCGCAAGTTAAACTAGATGGATAAAAATACATGATTTCTATCAATGAAACTGTATGGGTCAAAAATGACTCATTCCGTCCTTTTTCCGCCACGCAGCGCATGAAGAAATTACTTCTGCGGCGGAAGGTGTTTAGCATTTTATCTAATGACGACTAATACTGACCCTAACCGACCCTCACAACGCCTAATCTCACCATAACCGACCCTCACTACGCCAATTGATAGAAGTAACGCAGTTTGGACAGTGCGCATGCGCCGAAGGTTGCGCATGTGCAAAGGTCTTCTGTCACGGAATTATATCAAAAATATTACTTCTGGGGCGGAATTTTCCGCTGCAGAAGAATTATCCTTAAAAATACATGATTTCTATCAATGAAACTGTATGGGTCAAAAATGACCCATTCCGTCCTTTTAGGTGGTAGAAAAGAGCCGTCCTTCTAGTGTTAAACTAATAACTGCACAACAGTTCGTACTCTGGCAGTGCCAGAGCAGACTAGAGAAAGTTAGATACGCTAAAGATCTTCGTTATTTGGCAGCGTCGTTAAATCGAAAGTGACCAACCAAAGGAAAAATGGAATTTAGACACCTCTAATAAGACATTTTTTTGTCGGTATATTCCGTTGGCCTCAACATTTTGTGTATTTATTCGAAGTTAGCCTTCAGGCTACCAAGGTTTTTGTGACATCGGCTACCAAGGGGGAGGGTTCGGTTACCACCCCCACCCTCAGATTTCGTGTTTGGTTTCACATATCATATCAAGTAATACAGCATTTGATTGAGCATTCATTTCTGAACAGAATGGTATATTTAGTTGTCATTATGTGAATGCACCTCGAAATTACATAACTCTTAACAACGGAACCCCCATAATAAGCTATAATTATTGTATATTATTGCGTACATTACACTTGTTGGATAAACATATATAAGATTATGTGTGTTTTGAAACTGATCTAGGTATCCAAGAACATTGTAAATATAATGAAGCTTCATTTGTAACAATAACTTACAAACTAGTCCATAGTCTGTATTACGTACAGCGAAATCTAAAGGCAACATGAAACAAGACTTTACGTTATTGTTCACGGCAGTCAAATAATGTCAGTGGTTCTTGCAGTTATTGCAAGTTACTCCCGTTGTTTTGTGTCAATGCTTCCTGCAAACCAGCTTCTCACTTCATCTTCAGTAGCCTATCTGTTTCAGCTAATATAGGTTCTAAATCTGTAGCTGTTGACAAACGTTTACGTAGAAATATCGGGTTTACGTTGTGATGTTGCATCAGCCATTTTCAGACAGATAACGCGTATTATATTTTATTTTGATCACTTCCAGTTTTCAAAAGACAAAAAGTAAGCAAGCAAATGTCGCCCTGCATTCCCTCTACAGAATGGCATATTTGTTTCTCTTCCAAGAAGACAAATAAATACGCTATAGTCGAAAAACCAAGGGGGTGGTATCTGACCCCTGGTACCTCTGGTACCTCGGGTATAACTTTTGAACGGCGTGAGATACCACCATGATGTTTACCTCAAAATGTGCGCAAATGAACCTGCTACAGCTACCTAAAATGTAAAAATTATATTCCATATGAAAATTTTTTTTATGCATACAAACTTAGGTGAGGGGTGGTGGTAGCCACCTCCTTGGTAGCCCGAGGGTTAACATCGATGGATCCTGATCTTGACAAAATCTTCTAGCATCAAAGGCTGTTGATGTCGGCAAATATCATTTTGGCATTATACAGGAATTGCAAAGAAAACTGCGTATAGGCCTATAGGCAGCAGATTGTTAGGTCTGTCTCTGCATTATTTGCCATTATGCCAATCATCTTTTTTATGAAGGCATTGTTAAACCAACGTCATCAAACGTAACCATATTATAAAAGAGCAATAGTGCAGTGGATATGGTGATGGACTGTCCACTGAGAGGTTGGAGATCGAAATCACTTAAGGAAATTCGTTTCGAGATTTCTCGTAGCATATGCCGAGGCAAAGAATATGAAGTCGCAATCACCTTTTGGTACATCAAGGTTAGAGTAATAGTCGGCTTTTCTAATTTCTTTCTTGTTTTTGTTCACATCCACAACCTCCTATTTCTCCACCTAATTTATTCTCTTCTTGTTCTAGATCTTTCTCATCTTCCCATTCTTTATCTCATTCTTGTTCTTGACATTCTTCTTTTCAACATTCTTCTGTTTCTCATTCTTTCATCTTCTTAACATTCCCCTAATTACCATTCTTTTTCTTAAAATTAATCTGACTAACATTCTTCTTCCTAACATTCCCATATTCTTAAGATTCTTCTTCTTCTTTCACGCGTACAACGCCTTTCCTTGACCTCCTGACCTATTGGCATCCCACAATTCCATGCAAACAACAAAATAAAGCACATTCTAAGAATAGGACTATAATATGTAATTCTGGACCAACTCCATGCATCTGTACTCTTATGTCGCGCGTGTATTTCTTCGTGTGCCTTCAAACATTATGTGATGAGATGTTACATG